>JAQQSV010002025.1:19694-39491 GCA_028646515.1 Pseudochirops corinnae
GTATCTTGGAAAAACTTTTATAATATGCTAAATGCAATAATTATTTTCCTTTTTCTTTTTTTTAAAACAGAAAATGCCCTAAGAACAACAGAGGACGTCGGCAGAAGCAAAACCTAGGCCATTTTACATCGGACACGTCATCCAGAATGGTTTAACTCAATGACTTTTATATGTACACCAACCATGTGACAAACATTTTATTATGTCTTTTTTTAAAGAATAGAAATATTTATTTCAGAGGCCTTATTTTTGGACATTTTTAGTGGAACGCTGTTGGCTTGTATTTAGAAAAGCATCAACTCTAACAATTATGGAGTTTCTGTTTTGTGTTCTTAAATACTGAATTTCATTTTCTGTATCTGTAACACATGGTTATATAAAACTTGTACTTTACCCATGGAATGTAATATTTTTGCAAACCCAGATCACTTCACAAATGATTATAGAGTCACACACACACACACACACACACAACCACAAGAATCAAGCATGAAATAAAGGTAAAAGATGTTTACAGATTACTTTTCATACAAAAAAACCCTAGAAGACACTGTGTTTAAATAGATATTTAAATGTTTTTGAGATTTAGTACATGATTTTTTTAGACACTGCTTACCGCATGAATTGTGAAGCCGTATATGTGTGTAGCTGTAAAATATTTATAAAATGTCTGGACTGTAAATTGAGCACTCCTTTCCTTGAGAAACACTTCTAACATTTGGAAAATGTTACGGTGCTGATGTAACAGATCCATAAAAAGTGGGCCTTGGTAGATTTAGTTATTGTGATCATTGACTCTAAAAGGCAACAGATTGGAATCAAGCCTACTTTTTTCATTAAAACCATTTTAATACTCAGTCACTTTTTTAAAGAAAATATTTGTTTTAACAGAAAAAATAAATTGATTGTATTAGTGTTTGTGATTAAAATACAAAAAAAAAAAGAGATCATTAACCAGCAGTGTTCTTGAAGAGAATATGCCAAGAGCTTAAAAAAAAAGTCCTTTCTCCAAATTAGACTCCTAGTTATAGTTATATTAATAGATTGTTGATGTTTGGAAGATCTGAAATGTGAGTAGGATGTATTCAACTGTTTAACATGTAGTTTAGACTTTCAGAACTATGCATGTAGAATTTAATAATTTGTTGAAAATAAACAATTGATTTTAATATTTGGCTTGGAAAGCATGTTAAAATACAATGTTTTCACTAATATATGGCCTCTGTTTTAGCGTGTCTGTTATGTGCTTTCATATTACTTGGTTTGTAGGTTTTAGAAGCAGCGGAAGTTTCAGGTTATAAACGTTGACTTGCTTTTTAAAAGAAATTATTACCTGAAATCATCCAAAGGAAAAAGAGTCAATGAAATGGGAGTAATAATACTTGCCACGAAAAATTTCCAGGTTGCTTTTCTTTTCTGTTTTCCTCTTCTGTTACTGTCGTCTTTGAGTCACTTGGTCTGTCAACAGACAATTTTAGAATACCCGCTGCACGGGTTCAATGCCAAACTTGTTGACGGGTTTCATATTGCAGAACAATTGCATATGGATATTTCTAGTTATAAATACTTGACCAGCCTCCAGGGGTGGAGTTTCCTACCCTTTAAACATCTATGTGGCCAGCTGTCAAGCTAACTTTTTTGCTGTAAGTGCCAGAATTAATTGTAGGGATAGTTACGCTTCAGCCACTGTATAGATAACCCTGAAAAAAAGACAAAAGAGCAAAATGGATCACAACAAATCGACTGCCAATGCTGACAAAATCCATCAGAATCGCCTGTCAAGCGTTTCAATAGATGAAGACCAAGATGCGGCGTTAACGATTGTGACCGTCCTGGACAAAGTGGCTACAATAATAGACAGTGTCCAAGAAAGTCAGAAGAGAATAGAAGAGAGACATCGAACAATGGAAAATACAATCAAATCTGTCCAGATTGACATGCTGAAGCTTTCCCAGGCACACAGTAACACAGGATATATAGTGAACAAGCTGTTTGAGAAAACCCGGAAAGTTAGTGCTCATGTAAAAGAAATAAAAGCTCGTGTGGAGAAACATAGCCTAAATGTGAAGAAGGTGGAAACCAAGCAAGAGGAAGTGCTAAGAAAAAACAAATTTCGAGTGGTCATATTCCAGGTAAGCTTGCTCTCAGATTTATTTTTACTCTCCTGAGTTTATTCCAGACTTTCATTATCCTACAAATAATTTCCCGAGGAAAGAGTTCACTCTTTGTATTTTAGAGCTTAATAATACATGGGATAGTGGAATGGAGCTTGGGATAGGGAAGAGAGGGTTAGATACTTAGAATAAGAAGACTGGGACTCAAAATCTGGCCCTGCCGCTTGCTACTTACTGAATGACCTTGGGCAAATTACTTAATGAGTATCAGTTTCTCTTCTATAAAATAAGGGGTCAAAATAAATGACCTCTAAGGTTCCTTCTAGCTCTAAAATCTCTGACACTATAAAATGGATCCGGGTTTCCAAAGGGGTTTCAGCACAAAATCCTTCTGATGGGAACCAGAGTGCTATTATTAGTACCCCAAGCTTCTCAACCATTAAGTGTAAAATGAACTGTGGATCAGTCAAGGCTATTTCTTGCCTGTGAAATGAAATATGAGGCAGGCTTTCTCAGCCCATTAGCCATACATGACAATCATCTCTGCTGTTTTTTTAACTTTTTACCTCATTAGGGATGGGCCAAAATAATAAAAATTCTATTTATATAACCTTATGTTGAAAAAATATAGGCCATAGCAGGAAGAAGAGGCATCAGCATTCCTGGGTTAGAGAACTCAATGGAAGGAAAGTTGATACGGTTCTATCAGGAAGTAGTAGATTGGATCCTGACTCAGACAATTACTGGCTTGTGACCCTGGGCAAGTCACTTAACTTGTCTCAGCCTCAGTTTCTTCATGTGTAAAAGGATGGGTTTAGACTTAATTAGCTGTCAGACCCCTTTTGGCTCAGAATATATAATCCTATGATTCTGTCCTACTTTCTGAGCTACATGCTCTATGGAGGCAAGTGGGAAGCAGAATTATATAATAGAAAGAGAGCTGGCCTTGAAGTCAGGAAGTCTTAGATTCAAATCCTGCTTTGGAAACATGGTCTCTGACCATGGGCAAATCAATTCACCTCTTGGCTCTCACGGGAAAGTCTCTAAAATTCTGTTACAGAATTGCTGATCTACATCAGTGTAGGGAGTTTCCATACAGAGAAGTTCCCCAGAGGGAAGAAGCTAGAGGTCTGGATCCCCCCCCACCTCCCATCCCACCAAATAAGAGAAATATTTGACCTACGTTGTACTTCACATTGTTGATCTTTAAAATGGGCAGCAGAGGGGGACTGGGTAGATAAATGAGTTGTTGGACATCCACCAAGTGGTCTAGATGGCTGTACTGGAGGCAGGAGGGTATGGACCCCAAGCAAAGACACCAGACCCAACAACTAACTCCCAGAACTGTATTTTTAAATAGCAACCTTTGGCAAGACTTTCTGATAATGATGCAACCACTGAGGGTCAACATGCCGTCTGCCTCTGTGTTTATAAACCCTGAATGAAGCAGGGATGGGGCATCAGAGCTCCTACTGAGGTTGGTTTTTCTTGTA
Source organism: Pseudochirops corinnae (assembly GCA_028646515.1). NCBI lineage: Eukaryota > Metazoa > Chordata > Mammalia > Diprotodontia > Pseudocheiridae > Pseudochirops > Pseudochirops corinnae. The sequence continues at coordinate 23,302 of JAQQSV010002025.1, forward strand.
GGCATCTTTGACTCTCATCTGAACTGATCAGTCATTGCTGTCAAAAAAAGTAGCTGGATAATTGCAATAAGACCCTCCTTTAGGGTCTCCCCACTCCAATCTATCTTTCACTTTGTTGTCAAAGTGATTTTTCTAGAGTATAGATCTGGCCATGTCTTACACTATGGCACTCCCTATTATTTCCAGGACCAAATATAAAGTCCTCTCTTTATTACTGAAAGCTCATCACAAACTGACCTCTTTCTGCCTTTCCAGTTTTCTTATATTTTATTTCCTTCCACATGTTCTATATTTTTTTTACCTTTTTTTTTTTACTGAAACTTAAATATACAATAAGAAAAAAAAGAAGCATATTATAAATTTAAATATTGAAGCTTAAATACATAATAAGAAAAGGGGGGGAAAAGCATGTCATATGCACAACAGAACATGAGAAGATTCAAAATGTATAGCAATAAATTTCCATTTCAAGAAAGCCTGTATGATAAATACTACACATTGTGTTGAGACACATGCTCTATATTTCAACTGGACTGGCTTACTTGCTGTTCCTTTCACATGATGCTCCATCTCCCAGTTCCATGACTTTTTGCTGGGAAGAAAGGGAAGAAAGAGAAGGGGAAGGAGGGAGGGAGGGAGGGAGGGAGGGATTCAGGCTCAGAAGGAAGAAAAGAGGAAAGGAGGGAAAGAAGGAAGGAAAAGAGGGAGGGAAGAAGGAACTCCTTTCTCAAGGAAATACAATAAAGTATCACCAAATCCACAGTCTTCACATTCAATTCAACAAATTGGTGAATACCTACCATGGACAGTGTACTTTACTAAGAATTGGGGGTACAAATATTCAATAATAATATTAAGTGACTTTATAGAGACTGATTTACCATCCATCATCACATTTGATTCTCACACCAGCCTTGATAAAGAGTTGTCCCATGGTTAGACATTTAAAAAATTTTTATTTTATTTTTAATTTATGGAATAAAACAAGCATTTCTATAACAGCATAATTTTTAAAAAAAGATAATTGCACATGAAACTGCAAGTCTATTATGAACAACTTAATGGTTAGACTTTTTGCAGATAAGAAAACTGAAGAACAGGGAACATAATCCAACTTGCCTAATTACATATATGCATACATAGCAAATTCAGGATCCAAGTTCTGATCCCTGGACTCCAAATCTAATGCTTTTTGTCTATCTTGCTTCTTCAAACTAAAGCTAGCTCCTGCTCTCAAGAAATATTATGTGTGTATATATATACATGTACATAAATGTATGTATGTTTATACAAGATTTATACATGCATACACATACATGCTTTATGTATGTGTGTAAATGTGTATACTTGTCTATATGTGTGTGTGTGTGTCCTACCTTCCTCCTTCCCTCTCCCTTTTCTTCCTTCCTCCCTCCCTTTCTTCCTCACTCCAAGAGCAGTGATTCCATCACTGTGTATATTTCCTCTGATGACCCAGATGACAACTTCTCACACCTTAGGAGACCATATCACGAGTGGCTATGGCCAAAAACTGACCCTGCAGCTCTTTCTAGCTTGGTAGGGATGGCCTTTGAGAATGAAGGGTCAGCTAGGTAAAGTATTAGAGCTTGAGAGTCTTTTCTTACGCTAAGTTGTAAGATATTAAATGGCAGGGACCATGCCCTGACTTTTCTCTCTGATTTCCCATTGTGTTCTATACAAATTGCTCAGCCCATCACTGATTTTTTTTCTCAGTTTCCTATCTCCTCTAATGTCCAACACTTGATACACGTTTCTGAATTGAGTCCATGAATGACACAGAACACTATAGTATTTAGAGGTATAGGTCCTCTCATTTCACACATAAGGAAATTGATGTCCCCAGACATAAAATGATTTGCTCAAGGTCACATACTAAACGGCAGAGCCAAGATTTGAACGCAGGTTCCCTAATTCCAAATCCAATGTTCCTTCCATTACACCATACTACCTACTCAATGCTAAGTTGAACACTAGAAAAGGATAGACATTTTATAGATGTGATATTGTACTCTCCCCTTTAACTTATAGAAACATAAAAAGTCACACCTGGAAGGCACCTTAGAAATCGTAGGTTTCAATCCCCTAATTTTGCAGATTGGAAAATTGAGATCCAGAAACATGTCATGATTTATCACTCAATATTGCTTGATCAGCAAAGCTGACAAACACCCAGTTCTCTTGAATCTTACCCTCCTTCTGTTTCTGTGTTATTTATTTATTGCTCAGTCATTTCAAGAGTGACTGACTCTTTGTGACCCATTTGGGGTTTTCTTAGCAAAGATACTGGAGTGGTTTGTCATTTCCACTCATTTTACAGATGAGGAAATTGAGGCAAACAGGATTAAGTGACTTGCCACACTGCCAAGGCTGGATTTGAACTCAAGGCTTCCTGACTCCAGGCCCAGTGCTATATCCACTGTGCCGCCTCACTTCTATTTCTATTATTTCTATTCCTCTATTTCTACTAGATACTGATTTCCTCCTGATTGTTGTCCATCATTATCACCTGAACTCTCATATACAAAGTCAGTTTTCCAAGTGTGATGGTGCTTTATGAAAGAAATACAAGTTCTTAAAAAGTTCAAATTTACAGCCAACCCTAAGAGCAGCAGAATTTCTGGCCCTTAGATTCTTTATACGTAAAATGAGGGAGTTGGGATGGGCGCAGGTATCAGTCTCATGACCAGTGGGCCACAAGGGGTCAGAAAAAGTTCTAAGGGAGGCTGAATCAGATTGATGTAATTGGGAGAGGTTTAACAAAATAAATAAAAAATACAATGCAACGCAGATAATGTTAATTTGTGGTTTCCTAAGTCAGTACGTGGCCCTCAGGCATCTGTCTCTATTTGAGTTGACTACATGTCTTCTTCTGCCCCTTCCAGCTCTAGCCTCTATGATCCTATGAGTCAGAAGGGAGCATGGCAATCCCACGCCTGCCCACACTGGCATGTCAGGGCAGGTGGGAAAAGGGATGGATTGGGAACACCAGCATCTTCCCTAAAAGGACTGAGGCTTTGGGGAGACAGGTGGATCTAGATAAATGGTTAGCTCTTCCAAATTCCTTGAATTTTTTTGCCCCAGAATCTATGTAGTATAGAGTTCTTGGCCTGAATCCCTGTTCCTACAACTGGTCTTCCCATTCTCCTTAGTGTGAACCATGCCTCAGAAAAGATATGACACTTTGAATACTAAATGTCATTTTCCCATATATCATATATGTATATATTATACACACATGCATATATACAGATATATGCCAGGTATGGTGATACATGATATAATTCCATTATACCATCATGTCAGGCATATGATACTTTAATTTAATTTAGCTTGGATGAGTAGATTCAAGGTTTTTAAAAAATGCAATAGGCACTCATTAACCAGAAAATCCAATTAAAAAATACTTTTGAGGGGCAGCTAGGTGGCACAGTGAATAGAGCACTAGCCCTGGAGTCAGGACGACCTGAGTTCAAATCCAGCCTCAGACACTTAACACTTACTAGTGTGATCTTGGGCAAGTCACTCAACCCCAATTGCCCTGCCTTCCTCCCTTCAAAAAGCAAAAATAAAATAAAATAGTTACTCTTTAAAAAAAAAAAAAACAAAAAACAACTTTGAGGTAGTGGGGTGGGGCAATGTCTAAAGCACCGAACCTGGAGTCAGGAAGGCCTATGTTCAAATCCAGCCTCAGACACTTACTTATTAAATGTATGACCCTGGGCAAGTCACCTGTCTGACTTCATTTGCTCGGGCATAGTAATTAGCAGCTACCTCCCGGGGTAGTTGTGAGGACAAAATGAGATGATATTTGTAAAGAACTGTCCAAACCTCAAATCACCATGTAAATGTTTGCTATTATTACTGTTTAATATTTTTTTAAATTGAAAGTGCAGAATCCATGAATTAAAAAATATAATATACAATTCCTCTCTTGTCAGTCATCAGATCAGAAACTTAGGAAAATGACTATATGGTTGGAATTCAGGAAAAGACCTCTGACAAATCCAGGCCCACTGGTCTGTAGTTTAGACCACAGGACGTGTAAAACTCCTGGCAGGGCTGAGCTAAAGAGCAGGGAGGAAGGACCGCCACAGTCTAGGGAGCCTGCCCAAGCTTCGACCACATGTTCCCTCAAAGAATTTATGTTCTAAAGGGAAACAAAATGTACACACGTAAGTAGACAACACACACACCTAATAAACACAGCGTTACTTCAACAGGGGAAACTCTGGCAGCTGGGAGGATTAGGGAAGGCTTCCTACAGGGGGTGACGCTCAAGGTGGCTTTGAAGAAGTCTAAGTGGCAGAGGTGGGTGAGGAGGCGACTCACAGGTATGGTGGCCACTCCAGGGCGAAGGGACAGAAACTGGAAACGGAATGTTTTGGGTGAGAAACAGCAAAGCAAGTCTGGCTGTATGTTAGATGGAGAAGATAGTTGGTTCTGGGAAGGTCATTTCATCTTTCTCAGCCTTGGTTTGCTTACCTGTAATATGGATATAATAATCCTGGACTATTTGCCCCCAAGAAGTTGTCATGAGGAGAGTTATTTAAAGCTGAGATTCAGAGTTCTCATAAATGGGAACTGTCAGTTTTATGTCAAAACCTCGGGGGAATATAACTCTGGTTTGTTTAGCTGAAGTAAAAAATGTGACCATCACCTATTTCCTAATTTGAATTTTTCAGTGAAAAAATTCAGTGTTTGTTCTCATAGAACTCTCATTATTGCCAACTAGAGTAAGACAAAGGATAAACGAGCTAACAAAAAAAGTAGAGGGAAGTGTGACTTGGCTTCCTCGGCCTTCCCTATTCTGGGCTCTTCCTGAAAACTCCCTTTCTAGCTCTTACATCAGCCTACTTCATTTCTCTTCTGCTTAAATTTTATTTCATTTATTTCTTCCTCATTCCTTGATATTATCCCACAGGTAGAATATCTATACATGCTCCTGCAGCAACTCTCACATTGTCCCATACTACTTGTATAAGACCAAACACACACACACACACACACACACACACACACACACACACACACACACATCTTTTTAGCCTTTGATGCATCTCATGAAACAGAATGGTAGAATGGAAAATCACTGGTTCTGGAGTAAGAGGACCAGGAATCAAACCTTGCTTCTGATACCCGGGAACTTTATATGACCTTGGATAATTCACATCCCCCTGAACTTCAGTTTTGTCATTTGTAATGTTAAGAGATCATACTAAATTGTGTCTGCTGGGGAGAGAGAGAGACAGAGAGAGAGAGAGGGAGAGAGAGAGAGAGAGAGACAGAGAGACAGAGAGAGACAGAGACAGAGATCAGAGAGAGACAGAGACAGACAGAGAGAAACAGAGAGACAGAAACACAGAGAGACATAGAGAGAGAGAGAGAGAATTAGAGACAGAGAGAGACAGCAACAGAGACACAGAAAGCAACATATAGAGAGACATTGACAGAGAAGGAAATACAAAGAGAAATCATTGAGAGAAACAGAGACAAACAATGAGAGATAGTGAGAAATGGAGAGATGCGTTAAGGGGAATACTCCCCATGCTAAGGGGGCATGAATGTCTTTGGAGGACAAAGGGAGAGCCTGTCCATTTGTTATCTCTCACACTCACTACATAACCATCCCACCTTCTTCCCAGAGCATGCACTGCCTCAATGATGTCTTTTATCCCCTTCTCCTATGCAAGTCATTGCTGATAGCATGCCATGGTCTATTTATAGCTGCCATTTGTCTTTCCATTGCCACACATTTTCATGCATATGTTTGAGCTGATGGGTAAATAAAGGAGACTCTATGGCTTGATGAATGAGAGAGAGAGAGAGACAGACAGACAGACAGAGAAATAGAGACAGAGAAGGGGAAGAAGAGGGCCAGGAGAGAGACAGACAGACAGAGAGAGACAGACAGAGAGAGAGACAGAGAGAAGGAAAGAAGTGACGGAGAGAGAGACAAGGGGTGATTAAGGGAAATTGAACAAAGCAAACAAAAGATGTTAATACATGTCAAATCCAATTATGAGGAATGGGGTTTGAAAAGAGGATTCTGTATTAAGAAGCTGTCTCTACTTCTCATAGTAACAGTGTCGATCTTTTTTTTTATGATGAGTTCTCCACAATTAACAATCCTCCCCATGGCATGTAGGTGGCCCTGGGTTCTTGAAGGCTATGCCTTAAGATCTGACAGGTCCTTGCAAGTCACTTGATGACAAAAAAAAAGTCTGTCATCTGAGGACCAGCTTATATCAATTCAGGAAGGCTCATCACCAGATTGGCAGCACTGGTGAATTTTTTTCCTTGCACAGCAACTTGCAAAGACCAAAGGCAAAGAGGGCTTCAGATACAGATCTATATCTATGGAGAAAATTCCTCCACAGATGAAATCATAGATGCTTGTAGTTCTGAAGTGTTGGGTCTGACTTCTCCAACTCTCACTCAAAAGTTGGATCCCCCAGGAATCAGAGATACTCTAACTAGGTTCAAGGTGATCTGTGAGTACACACACCTAGCACTATAGCCCACAAGCTTCACTGACATATCTGCCTTCAGTAGTCAGCTAGGGGACAACTAACTCAAAGCAAATACATTTATTTATTGAAATAGCATTGTAAGAATAGTAGATATAAAATATTTTCTCCATAAACCTGGGACATGTTTGGTCATTTCAGTCATGTCTAATTCTTTGTGACACCATTTGGGGTTTTCTTGGCATAGATACTAGAATGGTTTGACATTTCTTTCTCCAGCTCATCTTACAGATGAGGAAACTGAGGAAAACAGGGTTAAGTGACTTGCCCAGGGTCACAAAGCCAATAAGTGTCTGAGATCAGATTTGAACTCAGAAAAATGAGTCTTCCTGACTTCAGGACCATCACTCTATCCACTGTACCACCTAGCTGCCCACAAAGTACTATTATTGATGTATAAAGGTGAGGAGGAGAAGGAAACCTCCCTCTAATGCTGCACTCAGGAACAGATGCAAGGGGAAAAAACAAAATACAAGTGGGTTCTTCCTCAATACTCACTTTCAAATGCCAGGATAGCCCTGATTTCAGATCTTTGTTGTTTTATAAAAGCCATCAGGAAATGGCTCAATTCTGAGCCAGTGGCTAACTGACCTTATAATTCCAAAAAGGTGAGTGAAGAACTTCTTCACACCTCCCAAAAGAGTAGAGAAATATATGAATATTAAAAAATACTTCCCTTTCACTGATCAGTCAAAATCTGAGATGGGTATGTCTTCTATAAGGTGCAAATAGACAACTTAAAAAGTCTTTTTCATCATTTTGTTTCTGTTACCTGTCCTTTTTATCTTCTAACCTTATCAAGTGTGTTGGAGGGAACCCGAGGTTCCCTGATCAACCCCCTGCTAAAAAGAATAATCCTGTGTGACCAAAGCTTCTCTGGGTACTATCTGTCCATTTAACAGGCATTTCGTCACATTCTGTTTTTGCAGAGAGAGGAAGAGAAAAGCTCAACTCTTCAGGTTGGGATTTTGGGGGTTTTGTGGCCATCAGTTACTAATTTCTAACTCTTCTCTTCGCTGAGGGACTCAGAGCTCAGATTGAAAGCATTTTTTTCCTTCCCTTATGTTCTTGCTTTCCCTTGACCCCCAAACATGGTTAATGTGGAAATAAATTTTGTATGACTTCATATGTATAATGGATATCATATTTCTTGCCTTCTCAGTGGGCAGGGGAGGAGGTGAAGTGAGGGAGAATTTGGAACCTGAGAATAAAATATTTTTTTTAAAAGGAGGCAAAAAAGTCCCCAAACCCAACCTTCTCTTTCCCCCTCAATCTCATCAGACCTTCCTACTGATAGTACAGCCTGTGGCTACAGCAGGTGTTAGGAGTGAGGAGGAGTTGTAAGGAATTTTGATCCCTCCCACCACCACTGATTCATCAGAGCAACAGGGTTCCTACACATGTTTCTTTTTACATCTATCATCCCTGTGCCCAGTGCCAGGGAATTTTAAGTAACAAAAGACAACAGAAATGTTAGCAAAACAAGCAGAGCAAAAGAGAAGGCTTAATTAACTTGCTACTGCTCTCCCTGCAGCCTTTGGAAAGTGGCTAGCTGTGCGTTTTCCTTGACTATACTCTTTTTTTTACAAGAGAGACCTTCTATCTGGGGTGAGAGACAGTTGGTGGGTAGTTATAATGAAGACGAAGAAGAAGAAATGAGTGTCAATGATACATTTTAAATCCACAGAAATGAGCAGAAAGAAGATCAGAGGGGGACAGTAATAAGTAGGGCAGTTTTGTTGCTACTGTGTTAAATTTAATATAGTTGTACCTCGGGAATATTGGGGTTTGGTTCTAAATCACCACAATAAAGTAAATATAGCAATAAAATGAGTCACATGAATTTTTTGGTTTCATAGTGCATGTAAGTTATGCTTATCCCATACTGTAGTTTATTAAGCTGGCAATAGTATTATATTTAAAAGCAATGAACATACCTTAATTAAAAAGTACTTTATTGCTAAAAAATAATGCTAACCATTGAAGCTTCAATGAGTTGTAATCTTTTTGCTGGTGGAAGGTCTTGCCTCAGTGTCAATGGCTGCTGACTGATTGGGGCGGTTGTGCTGAAGGTTGGGGTGGCTGTGGCAATCTCTTAAAATAAGACAACAATGAAGTGTTTCACATCATTGACTGACTCTTCCTTTCACTTGAACACTTACAAGCTGTAGTAGGGCTTTTAATTGACCTAATTTTAATATTACACACACACACCATTTATCTATTAAGTTCACCATCTTATGTGGGCATGGTTTGTGGAGTCCCCAAATCATTACAGTAGTAACATCAAAGATCACTCATCACAGATCACCATAACAGATATAAGAACAATGAAAAAGTTTGAAATATTGTGAGAATAACTAAAATGTGACAGAGACACAGTGTGAGCATGTGCTGTGGTGATGCTAATAGATTTGCTCAATGCAGGGTTGCCACACACCTTCAATTTGTAAAAAAGGAAGTATCTGTGAAGTTCAATAAATCGAAGCACGATTAAATGAGTTATGCCTGAACACACTTAAAAAAAAAGCCAGACATAATATAAGTTCATCGTTGCATATACCACTGTCTTTCTGTTTTTCCTTAAGATTGAAATGCTGGTTTGCTGATATTTGTTAAGTTCATTGGGAAAATAAAATTCATATTAAAAAAAGAAATTGGTTGGCTCATTGGGCAAGCTTTTTTTTCCCCTTGAATCTTGCTTTGGTTTTAAATTTGCTAAACTGATTTAACATGTATGTGAAATAGAATTATTACTATATATTATTATATATTATATTTATTTTATAGGATCATATATGATTATATTTATTTTATCTTATATTATCTCATGTTATGTTATGTCATATTACATTACATTATATTACATTATGTTACGTTACATTATGTTATGTTATGGCATGACATGTCATGTCATGTCATGTCATATAATATTATAGAATTGTTACCTACCAGTCAGTTCTAGATTCTAGACTTTTTAAAGTCTTTCTTTAAAAATTTAAACATATTCTTTGTTTAGTATGAGGTTTTTGGATGAATCTCTTAATACTTGCTTGCTTTTCACTATCTGAGATGGTCTTTTGTGTAAATAACATTTAGTGGGAAGGACAACAGATGTAAGCTTAGGTTACTCTCCTCCTTTAAGAGATGGCATCTTGGAAAGTGGCTTGAACCTAAAATAATTATGCCTCTAAGTCATCAATGAGGGGGCATACAGCTGTAATTCTAGTCTGATACCCCTCTTGTTAAAGGAAGGCTTAGTAGCTTTAGTTACCTCTGCAGTTCTTTTTCTTGCACCCCTCAGGGCAGGAATCAGAGTCTCCCTTGGATAGGGGTGGCAAGATTCCAGAGACATCTATCCAGGCCTCCCCTCCCATCATTGGTTGTGTGACCTGGGGCAAGTCACTCTGCCCCCTTAAGCTTGTTTCCTCCGTACATATCTATCTATATCTTTATCTATATCTATATCCATATCTATATCTATACCTATATCCGTATCTATATCTATATCTATATCTATCTATCTATCTATCTATCTATCTATCTATCTATCTATCTATCTAAAGATTTAGGGCCTAATATCACTTTCTCTACCTACCTCACAGGGATATTGTAAACCTTTAAATGATATAGAAATGGATAGTATTATAATTTCCATTTTTTTCCTCTCCCCCATGCAGGAGGATGTCCAATGTCCTACATCTCTCTCTGTCGTTAAGGAAAAAAGCCTGCTTGAGAACACACAAGAAGACGAGTTCTGCCTCCCAGATGATCTCTCTTCTGATGAAGAATATGAAATTGAAGAAAGCAGAGCTGCCCAGTTTAAAAAGTCGGGAAAGAAGCAAATCGATAACATCAAAAAGGCCTTCTCTAAAGAAAACATGCAGAAGACAAGACAGAATTTTGACAAGAAAGTAGACAGAATTCGGACTAGAATTGTGACTCCTGAGAGGAGAGAAAGGATCAGGCAGTCGGGAGAGAGACTGAGGCAGTCAGGAGAGAGACTGAGGCAGTCAGGAGAGAGACTGAGGCAGTCATCAGGAGAAAGATTGAAGCAGTCTGGTGAAAGATTTAAGAAAACAATTTCTAAAGCAACTCCAACAAAAGAAACCTTCAAGATGCATCTCCATAAGAAAGGAAAAGAACGAACAACCGCAGAAGGCCAAGAAGGCATTCAGGATATGGGCATGGATATCATTGGCAGCGGTGGGGCTGATGAACCCCTAAGTGAGCTCTACACAGAAATGACGGCTACAGCCGACAACGAACAAGGCAGGGAAGTACAGCCTTCCCAAGCAGAAGAGGAAACCCAGATTCCTATGGAAAACATAGATCTGCAACCCAAACTAAAAGGAAGTAATGACGAATCTCTTCTGCTGGACTTAAAACAGTCAGCATAAGAGGGAACCAAATCGCTTTTGATTGTGCGACTGCTTCATCGAGCAATCCTAACTAGAAAAGATAGCAATTTTTATTTTTCATATCATATAAAGATAGGTAAATGCTATTATTTCATTTAGTGTATTCCGGGCCATCAATTATGTTTTAGTAAGCTAGGCAATATAAAAATCTCATTTTATCGGCATTTTCTCCCCTTTGTTGAGGAATAAAACCCCAATGAGCAATGAAGCTCTTTTGTTGCTGTTCTTTAGGTTTTTGGATTTTGCTTTTTCCTTCACAAGTGTGGAAATATCTCGGGTCCCTTTTCTCTCTTTTGAGGGGGAGGGAAGGATTTCAAAGTCTGAAACTTTTGGTTATCTAAAAGAAACGAAATTATTTAGTTGATGTGTTCACATGCAAATGAACTCGACTTTCAGACGCAACAACATTTATATAAATTTTGCTCTATAAATGTGTTTGTCTACACACTCAAAATTCAACCATTTAAAATACTTGCATCAGTCACGTGTATACTTTTATTCCTGACCTGGAGCAGCCTTGTGGCCTGTGGGGACATTGTTTCTCCTAATGCTATGGGTGTACAGCTTTAGTATATAGCTTTTTAAATTTTTATAAATGACTTACCTGTTACAAAGACATTTTGCCCATCTAAATCATAAAACCATCATCTCAAGATATCCACATTAGGTTTTATTAATAAAAAAGGTAAAAACTGATTTATCAATCTTCACATAGAATTGCAGATGAAGCTGGAAAAAAACCAAGGTCTCTGGGATACAGCTTAGACACAGGTTCCCCATCCTGGTTAGAGCTTCTAATAGATGCTCCTATCACCAGGTGGACATTCACGTCTTTCTATTCCATCTTGCTATTCCATCTGACTCCCTATTACAACTTTGTAAAAAGTACCTGCTCGCCCATCTCACCTTTCCCCTCCTGGTGCTCTCCAAATTCTCAGTTCCTTCCTAGAGGTATGGAATATTCCAGTAATAATTCCTAACTTGCTGAGCTTGTATCCCAACTGCCTTGAGTTGTGCCCCAGTCTTTTCTTGTCTCCTCAGCATGGCCTCAAATGTTTATTCAGTTGGCACACAGGCTAAAATACATTTATTACGATGAAAGTGAGCATAAAGTATAAAACTAAGGCCTAAGGCAGTTGAACACTCTCACTGTTGGTAAGGTTCAATTTTCAGTTTCTTGAATGCTGTTCTTCGTCATGCCCCTTTGTTCTTGAAAGGAAGGTGGAGACAGAGGCATTGACAAGCCTGTCAAGAAATGCTATCAATTGTGAGCTGATCCAACCATTCCAGAGAGCAATTTGGAGCTATGCCCAAAGGGCTACAAAACTGTGCATACCCTTTGATCCAGCAATACCACTACTAGGTCTGTATCCCAAGGAGACCATAAAAAGGGAAAAGGACCCACATGTACAAAAATATTTATAGCAGCTCTTTTTGTGGTGGCAAAGAATTAGAAACTGAGGGGACACCCATCAGTCGGGGAATAACTGAACAAGTTGTAGCATATGAATGTAATAGAATACTATTGTTCTACAAGAAATGATAAGCAAGCAGATTTCAGAAAAACCTAGAAAGACTCACATGAACTGATGCTGAGTGAAGTGAACAGAACCAGGAGAACACTGTACATAGTAACAGCCACATTGTGCGATGACTATCTGTGATAACTTCTCAGCAATACAATAATCTAAGACAATTCCAAAAGACTCATGATGGAAAAAGCTCTTCATATCCAGAGAAAGAACTATGGAGTCTGAATACAGATGGAAGCATACTATTTTCTCTCTTTTTTTTCTTTCTCGTGGTTTTTCCCTTTTGTTCTGATTCTTCTTTCACAACATGATTAATGTGGAAATGTGTTTAATATGATTGTACGTGTATAACCTATATGAGATTGCATGCCGCTTTGGGAAGGGGGGGAGGAGAAAGAGGGAGAAAAAATCTGGAACTCAAAATCTCATAAAAATGAAGGTTGAAAACTAAAAGAACTCAGTGCTATCGAGTATTTCCAGTCTAAAGTTAGGATCGGTGAAATCATCTTACCATATACTACTCCTGCTCACCTAGTGTCTCATTATTCTCTTAGAAACTTTACTCAGCTCCTAGCTCTCTGCCAATGAATGTGCTGCTCTGCTAGGTTCCTGAACAGGTTGCTAGATACTATGGAAGCCAAGAGGAACTCAACAAGTCAACCTAGCACTTAAGTTTCCTTACCTGCATCTCTTCCTCACGTGTGGCCAATGTGACAAGAAACCCAAGAACAAATCAATAGCCTTGGTGCTTCGTGGGCTAGCCTGCTCCCCTCCCCTCCCATGATACACAATAATCAGATAAGGGAATCTTCTCCTAGTGTCATATGCCAAGAGTACCAGTCAACCTCAAAGCACAAATGCCAGCAATATCAGTAAGTCCTAGGAGTCGTAAAGTACTGTGTCTGCCTTTGTGAAATCTCTCCAAAGCCTCAACCTAGCTTGACAACTACAGTGTCTGTAATGGTAGCGCTAAACTTATTCCATTCTGCATTGTGTGTGTGTGTGTGTATGTGTGTGTCTGTGTGTGTGTGTGTGTGTGTGTGTATAAAAGATTTGGAAAAATGCAGAGGAAATAGGTATCTGGTACCCAAATATAAATATTTGATTTAGTACCAATCCTTCCCCTTTTTCCTTGGATAGACACAACCTTGATATTTCATAATATTCATGAAATGCAGTCTGTTGAAAACTAAAATGTGTACAGAATGAACAATACTTTGAAAAGAACACATTTTAAAGAGTTCTATATTCAAAGAAGAATAACTTAAAGGACTTTTACTAATATTTTTTGAGACAATATTTACAAAAATCTTCATAACACATTATCATAAACAGTTTGATATCTCTCATTTTAAATATGCATTGTAGTCATCACCATTTAACATGATAAATAGGAAAATACATATGTGATTTAACTATTCCAACAGCAAGTCTTCTATTGTTAATTTCAGAGGAATATGGAGCATTTATAGAGAGCAAATTTTAGGGATTTTCTGTCCCATATAAGAATTCACTTTTTTATCAAAAAGATATATTGCAAGATTTCTATAGAACAATTGTAAAGTGAATTTTCCCATTGTTTTCTGTTTTTATTAATCCATCAGAGAAATGTACTTTTGGGGAACTTTCTTCACCTTAGTAAATAAATCCTAGGTAGCTACTCAAGGCACATAGAGATTAAGTAATTTCACCTAGGGTCATACAGTTAGTTAGCAAGTATCAGAAGTCATGTGTGAATACAAGTCTCCATCCTCTATCCTCTACTAGCCTTTTCCCTCTATTTCCTAGGCCATGCTTGACACACAATAAATGTTTATTGACTGTTTGGTTCTCAGAGTATGGTCAGGTGATTCTTAGGAGTTCCTGAGACTCTTTCAGGAGCAAAGCTATTTCCATAATGCCAAGATGTTTTATTTCTAACCTGGTAAATATCGATAGACATAACTCATAGACAAGAAAGCTCTTGGGGCAGGGGGCATCCTCAATGATTTTTAAGAGCGTAAAGGAGTTCTGAGGCCAAAACCACCATTGTACTCCAAGCTGCCTCTGTGGTCAGAAATGTTTTATAATGGGAAGACAGGAGGGGATAAGCATTATATAGTGCCTACTGCATACCAAACACTGTGCTAAGTGCTTTGGGGGGGGGAGGTGGGGACTAAATACCCCAAAAACAGATAAGGGAGGAGTTTAGATGGTAATTATTGACATACATTGTTACTTGCAGGTTTTAAAAGCCCCTTGAGATAGATCAGTCTCCATCATCAAAGTTCCCCAAAGAAAGGGTCAGGAGATGTTATAGCAAACACAAGCTTCTTCCTACCTTTGCTACCCTAAGCAGAAGCTTGGTGTGGGGCCTGTCCTTCCCTCCATCACTCCTAACTACAGTGAGAAGTCTTAAAGCTCAGAGTTATTTGTTAGTATGCTCTAATGTCAACCACTGTTCATAAATAATCCTTCCTTGCCCTGTTCTCATTAAGAAAACTTCAAGGTGCATTTAGGTGGCTCAGCAGTAGAGCATTGACCCTGGAGTCAGGAGGACCTGAGTTCAAATGCGGCCTCAGACACTTAACACTTACTAGCTGTGTGACCTTAGGCAAATCACTTAACCCCAATTGCCCTGCCTTCCCCCTCCAAAAAAAAAAAAAAAGAAAGAAAACTTCATAAAATAAGGAAGTGTTCTGGAAGAGGGTGCCCATAAACCCTCCATTATTTCTCGAGGAAAGATAAACACTCAGTTTTGTTCTTCTTCCTATCAACCTAGAAAGTAGAGGTACTTTCCACCCAATCAAGCATTCAGCAAGTGTTTTTCCTTAAACAATTTTCTTTTAACACACTACTGACTTCAGTTAAAAGCTAACAGCTTAACATTCTATAATATGCCATTTTATACGTCCTCCCTCAGACATGCAATGTGAATACAACACTGGGCAAGTCATTTTACCTCTAGATGCCAAGTTGCTAAATTTAGAAAAGGTGTCAACCTGCATTGGTAGAGGGAGTTTCCTCCTTTGGGAGGTCCCTATCAGCACAGTGCCTGGCATAATGTAATAGGCATTTCATAAAGTGCTTGGTTCTTTCTTTCCTATACCAATGAAGTTAGAGGTCTGGTTTCTCTCTCTATAATTGTCACCTGATAGAAGAGCTAAAGAAATGGTGACAGGTCAGAAATACGAGGAAGCAGAGAAAGCAGGCTACCATGGGATGCCAGGTGTGCAAAGCCACTGGGAAATGAGAGGGAAATATAACCATGGCAGAAGCCACAAGGAAGAAGAAGAGTCATTACATCATCAGTCTGTGGTTGAATGGTACCTTAGAGAACCCAACATGCTCCTTTTACAAAGGCTAAATGACTTATTTAAGTCACAGCTAGAGAGTGACTCCAAATTAAACTTCAATATTTTGCCCAGGGTCTTTAATAGAAACATGAATAAAAAGTGTCGGGGTCAGTGATGTGCAGGGACATGAGACAATCCCATCTTAGTGGAGTCATTATTGTAGCAACTATTACACTGATTGAAATCAATCATTTAATAAGCATTTCTTTTTTTAAAAAAATATTCATAAGTTTATTACACAGGAGCATTCCAAGGTAGATTTAACTTTTACTCTACTTAGCTGACTTCTAATTTCGAGTTACGTATTTTCTCCCCCTCTTTCCCCCACCCACTGCCCCAAAACAGCCATCCCAG
>JAQQSV010002026.1:0-19561 GCA_028646515.1 Pseudochirops corinnae
GCTGACTTTTCCTCCTAAACTAGGTAAATGATATGTTTGATTAAAGTAAGATTGTTAACCCATTTTGAGTTGCTTTCCTTTAGAAAAGCAGATCTAAGAACCTGTGCTAGTAGCCGCCCTAGGTATGCTAGGGTGCTTGCTGTTACAAGTGTACCAAGAATTTTTATGAGATACTTTTAGTGCTATAAGAGCAAGTGAATTATTTGCCAGTTAAATGCCAAACTGGTATTAGTGAGCAGCATGAAATCAACCAGAAGCTGTCTATTCTCTACTTAACTTTGAGCATCATTCATGACCGAAATTCTCTCTTAGCCTTACTTAGCATCTTTGATGAAATATGAGCTAGGCAATAAATAAAGTTTGTTAACATTCATTCGATACAACTGCAAAATTCAGCATTTCTCAGTGTTAGTCCTTTCTCAGGGGAAGTTGACAGAACTCTTCTCTTCCAGCTCGATCCTCAGTCAGCTCTAAGACCATGCTAAAAGCTCTCATCAATTAATACATAATCATCTATACTATCTCTCAAGCAGTGACACCCTCCCCCAAAGTGTTCATCCCATTTACAATCTCAAGGTTAAAGAGGGAGAGTATCACTTATTTTGGTAGGGGGTGGGAGAATAAAAATTGATCATTCTGAGTCTCAAATTTCTCTTTATTCTACCATACACACACACACACACACACACACACACACACACACACACATATGCATGCACCCCTCATAACATCCTACCCCAACATCCCATCCTCTTTACCTAGTCAACTTTAGCTACATTAATGACTAATGAAATTTTTTTCTACCATTTCCTAAAGCTTCAATTATTATCATCAAGCTAAAAAAGTCTGTTTAACTCTTTGTTTCAAATGAACCAAAGATATTCTTATAACCAATGAACAATAAAAGAAGAATGTTCCCTAAACAGTAGTATTACTCAACTGTCAGAAAAAAATAGATGGGAAAACTCAAGCCATACTTCCCCAAATTCTTTATTTGTAACTTTTGACTTTACCTTTAAAAATGGCTTTTCCATTTTATGCAGCCATATACTCAAGGCCCTTATCACTAAAGTCACAATGAAGGTGTATGTTTAATCTTTAGCGTAGTAGTAGAAGATGTACATACAGTAAAGTAACAGATAAAAATAAAGCACTGCTGCACAGAGCAGAATCATCAGAACTCTCCATCTTATCAGCAAATGAAAGCCGTTCTTTACTTCTTAAGCAAAGCACAATTTTATATAAGACAAATGGTATTTAGGAAGAATGGTCTAATATGGAGCATACATCTTTCTGACGTGTGTATTCTAACACCTTCGGATTATCTGATTAAACTAAGTATCAAAGAAATGCTAGTTCTTTGGCTTGTGTTCTGACCACAAATAGTGCTTGTGTCAAATATGTTTTTACTTTTTTTCTCTTCAAGCTTGACAGCATGTGTATTTATATATTCATATTAAGATTCATGCATATGGTATGTATTTAATAATAAGTGTTAGGCTTTTTTTACTGACTTTTTAGAGCAATTATTTAGGGCTTTATGAAACTGACTAAATTGGAATTTTCTATTTTCAAACATAGAAAGCCACTCTATTTTGGAAGAAGATATATTGTTCTTTAAAAGAAACATAATCCTTGTTCTAGAGCCAAAATAGAAACTAGATGTGGAATGAAGGTAGTGGTGGAAAGAAAAATGGTTATATAGAATATATTGCTTTGCACAGGAGAGCTATCATTATAGAGCTTCAAAAGGTTCATGCACATTTGAGTGAAAATTATTATAGCTATTAATTCAGTTTAACATATAGTTATCAAGCTCCTACTGTGTGCAAAACACTGTTAGATTCTGAGGGAGACACAAAGTTTAGATGAATTAAAGAATTTTAGGGGAATTAAGACACCCACATAGAAAGCTATAAATACATTATTACATGTGATGTGTTACAAAAGTCCATCATAAAGCATTATGTAAGATTTAAAGTAGATGTTCATTACCGACTAAGAAGATTATAAGGGAGAATTTTGTGTAGAAGGTGGCTTTTGAGTTGGATTTTAAAGGCTGGATAGAAATTTAGCAGGTTAAGAAGGAAAGGAAAAAGTCCAGGGAAAAATGAATGAAAGCATGGAGGGGTATAATCACAGGACATGTTTGTGAGGCAGCGCAGGACAAGTGAAAAAGGAAGATCCCCATATGTGCTCATTTCTACACCACCACGAATCAAGTTATAGCAAAGTTTCATTTCTGACGTGTATGTTCTCTAGGTGTGAGATGACAGATCATCATTTGAAAAATTTCCCTAAATAGAAGGAAACTTTTCTTTTTCTTTTTTTCAAACCATGTTACTTTATTTTTAATTCATGGAACAAAATAAGCATTTTTAATAAACTTGTACAACAAAAAAGATAATTTCTCATGAAACTGCAAATCTATTATGTACAATTTGCTATTCCTTTTAAATATATAATGAAGTTATCATATAATTTTTCTCCTTCCTTCCCTGCCCTGCCTTAGTAGCTATCATTAGACATAGTTATTTTAGGCATATGTGTGTTATATATATTATATATGTGTATAAAATTACTCTATCCATGCTTGTATTCATCAGCTCTTTCTCTGCATCTATGTAGCATCTTTCTTCATATGAGCATCATTTTTGATTTGTGTATTTATAATTGTCAAAATGACTTAGTCACAGTCATTGTTAAAACAATATTGCTGTTACTGTGTATAGTGTTCTCTTGGATCTATTCACTGCATTCTTCATTATTTCATCCAAGTCTGTTCATGCCTTTCTAAGATCATCAAGCTCATCATTTTCTATGGCACAGTTATAATTCCATCACAATCACACATCACAACTTGTATAGTAATCATCCAGTTGATGGACATCCCTACAATTTCCAGTTCTTTGTCCCCACAAAGAGCTGCTATAAACATTCCTTTCACACTCAAACTTGAAATTACTGTTTGTGAATTTCCCTCCATCTTATTTTTGCTCGTTATTTTCTTCCTCAGCCTCTTTTTTTTTTTTACTGTTTCCTTGTTACCTTATCTTCTCTGCCCCATCTCCCATTCCCCATCCCACCTGTCCTCCAAGATTTCCCCCACCCTCTCCCGTATCCTTCCTGTGCTGATCCACACACCCCTCCACAAGTCCCTCCCTCACTCTGTCCCCCGTTTTCTCACCTATCCACACGTTCAGAAGATGTTTATGCCTTTCCAGACATACACATGGCTTCTTCATCCACCCGGATAAGGGTAAGGTTCCAACATCACCAGCCCAGCACCCCACCTGCTTTCCTTGTATTACCTCTTCCTTTCACTCCCCATTTTTCTAATATAATTATTTCCTCTTATCTTTTCATACTCAATTTTGATTTTTAGAATCACTGCATCATATACTGTTCAGTCCTAACCTTTCTTTCAAATTACATAAGTAACGGTGACAGTTTTAATAATACTGATAACATTTTCATATATATAATGATTAAACAGTTTGACCCTAATAAGTATCATATAATTAGTCTTTAACATTCCTTATATTTCTTCTGGATCATCTACATTGAATTTTCCATTGAATTTTGGTATTTTTGTTACAAATACATGACAATCTTTCAGTTCATCAAATGTCTATTTTTTTTATTCAGGATTGTATGCAACTTTGCTGGGTAAATTATTTTTTGGAGGTAATTCCAGCTCTTTTGCTCAGGAAACTATGTTTTCAAAATTTCCTTTCATTCTTTTGATATTTTCTGTGTCAGGTAACAAGATTACTTTGCAAAGATTAATATAACTATATTTGTAGACCCTCCACAGCCAATTTGAAGAATGAATTCCCTGAGGTCTCATTTAATAAAATTCTGAATTGTGTTCTATTGCATTCTATTATTTCTGTAATCCAAATCCCTCTATGTATGGAAACTATGACCCAAAGCGTTGAAGTGACTTTTGCAGGTCATACACTGAAAAGGCAGTGTGAAAAGGAAAGAAAAGGCACATATGATCACTTCCTGTAGTGCCATTTAAGTACTGACCCAGAAAAATAGTGATCATGAATAGGTTTTAGAGCAGCATGAATTTGTGATATATAAACAATCATTAAAATTATAATTGGATATTTTTTTTCTGTGAAATGTCTTTGTATGCTTGGATTTTAGGGGAAAGATTAATGCAGAAGATTCTTGTGAAGACAGTGAGGACTTTGTGTGCAATGATTTCCCCCTTTGCCTTGAAATGCTTATCTTTTCCAGGTAAATAAAACAAGGGTAAACTTACTTTCATCATCAAATAGATTTTCAGCTGCTGATAGCAACCTCATCCTGTCTTCTGGGTTTTCAATGTTCAGTTCAATCAAATGACTTTCCTTTAGATCTTTTAAGTCTTCCAGGGTCTCATAACCATTTAGCAAAAGTGTTGAAGTATACTCCTAGCCAAAAAAAATAATTTAACCGTGTATGTTTTTTGTACATGTATGTATACACCTCAGTTATAAAGCATCACACCTCTTAACATTCCCAGAACATGCAGAATCTGACTATAGACTGCATAAAAATGATTTCTTGGGCTTTGGTAAGAGCCATAAAGCTGACATTCAAAGGAGCATTTTTCCTCTCCAATTTAGCCCAGAAGCTCAAGGTGTTTTGTTAGTCCCTACCCATAGAGGAGTGGTGGAAGAAGGTCAACTCCCGGAAAAGGTGAGTAAGTAAAATAATGGTCTGGGGGAAGTTAGAGGAAGAAAAGGGAATGAGCTATCTGACTGCTTCTAAAGTCTTCCTAGGGACCTACACTACCGTTCTCCACCAGGCTTTCCATGAAATTGAATTTTCAGTTCAATTCAATGAACATTTACTAAGTACCCACTATATTCCAGGTATTAACTTCTGGGATTCCTAGTTATAGCTGTGCTTGTGGTCTCATGCAGCTTCATTTTTCAAAGCCAGATCAAGATCCAAAGGTGTCAGTAAGGAAGAAGTCCATTTTCTTTTCATCCTTTTTATGTGAACATTCCATTTGTAGATTGTAATTCATAAGAGATCTGAGTTGAAAACAACTCATTTTATGACCTGTATAGAATCCCAAGGGATAGACTCAATTACCTCATTTTGGATATAGCTTTTTTGGGTCAAGGATTATATAAAGTCAATCATAGGACTCCCAGGTTGAAGAATTCAAATCTATTATTTCTTATACCAAATGAGATTTTATAACTGCCCCCTACACTTCTATGACACAGGAGGTTTTTTTAGTCAAAAGTGAAATGGTAGACTTATCAGAAATAATTACATATTGCAAATATATAAATCCTATAAATATAAATATATAGCAAATATTTTGGGGGTAAGGTTGGTTGTTTTTAATAATGACTAGTAAACTCTCAACTTGGATTATGGAAGTTTATTTTAAGAGACATTAATGACATCTGAAAATCTGGAGATGAGAATGATGATTCTAAACTCTAGCATAGACTTGTTTATCGAAAAATTCAAGAGATTAGAAAAAGAGTGAAAAGATGATAAAATAATTTTAAAGTTTTTTTTACTTCATTGTTAAACCTATTTGTAACTATTTACATCTGCTATTTTAATTCAAGCAGTAAACACTTATAAAATCCAATATTAGAAAGTTTCATTTAATTTATCCCTTTATGCTTGATCAGCATGGAAGGATAATTCCAGTATAAAATTAATCATGGAAGATTTTTACATCTGTGCATCAATTTGAGTTTGTCTATTTGAAGAATTTTTCTTGGTTTAAGGAATTAAGTCTGAAATTTACTCTTTCTTTCCATTTCATTTCTTTTCAAATCTTAATAGACAAGAAAATTTATTCAATTTGAATTTGGTGAATTATAAATAGCACAGTGCCTGTCACCTGATAGGTTAATAAATGCTTGTTGACTGACTGGCTTATTGATTAATTAGATGAAAATTAGGTTTTGATACATTTTTTATTATGAACTATTTTATGATTAAAATAAGCATGTGCCCTTCTCTTCTAGGCAAGCAATGGATAAGAACAGTAAAGGAGCTAACTTTCAATCTAATAAATATATGCCTTATTTAGATAGGAAGATAGCCCTGCTTCCATGTAGCAGAAGACTAGCTCTTGGGTGTGGCAATTATAAAGGTTCAAGAGACATAGTTTCTGGGTAATTGTAATAGTAATGGGATTTGAAGATCTTCCCTGCCCCTTGTACTGGCAAGCAAACAGGTACTTAGCACCTTCTTTCAAGTTCATGATTGTATCGAGCATTAAGATCCAGAAGTTGTGAATCCCACAGTGGGATGAACTTGGTGATGTAACAGGAAGGGGTAAAACAGGGAGGAGATAATATCATATATAAGGAAAAGCCCAAGCTAGAGAGCCAGAACTTCTCAGAGTAAGCAGCATGGAGTCTGAGGAGCTAATGATCATATATAAGAAAGGCCCAGGCTGGAAAGAGCAGAACTGAGAAGAATTGAGAGAAGAATTGAGAACTGAGAACTGAGAACTGAACTGAGAACTTCTGGGAGCAAGCAGCGTGGAGGCTGAGGAGCTACCATGAGTGAAGAGAGGAGGATCCTTGCTTGAGGGAATCTATTTTGTTTTGAAGGCCTGACAAAGGGAAGGTTTGGGAGGGCTTGGGGATGTGGGTGTTTGCTGCATTAGTTATATGTACCAACTTTGTGGTTACTGTAATGAATTAGACTTTCTGGTTTTGGGATTCAGTTTTCTGGTATTTGAATAAATGCTTTGGTTCTGTCCCCTGTGTGGAAAGCCTGTTACATTTTGTGATTCACAACTACACGAGCATATTCATAGCTGCCATGGGTGCTGTGAATATCGCATTGGTGTTACAGTAATTTAATTTTTTTTTTTTTTACTAAGGCCATCATGTTATTAATAAAGCGATGGTCATTTGGCTATCTCTCTTAGACCAAAGGCCTCTAATGGCAATAGCATTACAGTTTATATGCCCTTCAAAGAATCCATGTGCTGAGGGGTACCAATCAACTCTTACTGGTTAACACAGTGGGAGGTGGGCTATATTAAAATGGGGGTCTTGATTAGGTCACCCAAATCTTGGTCAAAGAGACCTCAATTTCCATATCACCTTTCTTGATAGTAGGGAGAACCAAAATTTTCCCTGGACTTTCAGAGCAAACACACAGAGCAGGAATACACCCAAAACTTAGAATTTTTTTTTTACTGTCTGATTAGATCTTGGCCTGGGTAAATCTTTAAGAGATATTTCCCACACTTCTGGTTGAGGAAGTAGAAAGTAGGGGGAAAACCTTAGTCCCAATACAGTAATTAGTTATTGAATACAAGAGAAAAATATTCATTTCTCACATGGGGAATTAACTAAAATAGTGAATCTAATCAGATTTATAGTTCCTTACACTAGGATGATTTTTAGAGTAGTTTATCTAATAATAGCTTTCATTGTTAAAGAGGTTGCAGGCAGGGTAATTTTATTTCAAAGTTCCTTTAACCTGACACTTTCCTGAACAACAGCAACACATATATATATTAAGAATGTAAGTGTACCAATTATTCTATTTCCTTAAAAATAATGGAAGCCTAAATCCATGTGTAAGCAATGGGGGAACGACCAATAAAGAGGGAGAGGAATAATAGGATGATAAACATCAGTATTGCCTCGGAAGAAGAGGGCGTTTTTGATGAGAAAACCAAGTATATGTGACTAGGTGATTACATACTCCAATAATCTCTCTGCCTCTCTGCCTCTCTCTCCCATCCCCCTTCTCTCTGTTCAAATTTTTGGACTCTGCCTTCTGTTAGATTTTAACTGTCCTCATTGCGGGGTTAGTGGATGACATTGCACCCAACCCGTTGCTCTTAGTTGGTCTCATGTCTCAGGCTAAACTTCCAACCATCCACCATTCACCAAGACATCAGGGTATTTGGGGGGGAGCATTTTGCCATCTGCTCTCATTTATCCTCCTTCCCTTCTCACTACTGTCTTCCACTCATTACTCTTGGTCTGGGAACAGTAATCAAATCAAGACTACCATTGATGTTGGAGTGGGCATGAGTTTAACCCCTTATTAGAATATGAATTTCTTGAGGTCAGTGGCTGTTTCACTTTGGATTTGTATGGTCAGTACCTAGCACAACATGGGTGCTTTAAAAGTTCTCTGTAAAGAAATGCTTAAGGTAAAGGCTATTAGATTAGCTTTCATAGACATCACTAAGGAGTGATGAAATTATGTGTGTTTCACTCAACCTTTGAACTGAGTCAGTTTTTACATTTGTAAAATTCCTTGTATTACCTTCCTTCCATCAATATTATGAAGGAAGAACTTCATAAGACACAGAATATTAGATACGTGTAAGTAATGATTTTTAATTACATATGTATACTATATTGAATTATGTTTTATTGAATTCAGCAAGCATTTATTAAGCATCCAGCATTTGTCAGCTATTATGTTGGTAACTGGGGATATAATGATACGTAATTACTGTACATTAACTTCCTTTAATTTCCTACTTTTTTTTTACTTATAATTTCATAATAAGTAAAAGGAAGTCAGAGGGGTACACTTGCTAAAATCAGAAAAACCCCATGTGTGAAAATGTGAAAATAAGCAATACTTCACAGATTCCAAAAGAAAAAAAGAGAAGTAGTTAATCATATTTAGAAAAGCAGTAGAATGAAAATAGAGTTTTCAAGAGAAAACTTGATCACTAGAACCTGAAAGGTCAATAAAGGCCATTTCAGGCAGTTGATTATAACAGAAAGCGTACTGAAGGAGGGTTAACAGAGAAACCTGAGTCAGGATCTAGGGGGTGTTACTGACGGGCTCTGTGGGCCAAAGCAAATCGCTTCCTCAGAGAGTCTTCATTTGGAAGATGAATAGACTGAATGACTTTCAAGGTCTCAGACAGCTTCAACAGGAAGGCTGCAGTTCTTCATACACTTACTCTAATTTTGATAACTTTTTGCTCAGAAAACATATGAGTAAAGTTTATTCAATTCAGTATGAGTGGCTCTCTTTTTAGGGAATAAATTGTATAAATTCAGTAGATAGGACAAGTTGAAGATGGAGGACAAGAGGTGAATACATGAGAAAGGAACACGAACATTTACTCATTTCTGGGCTAAAACAATTGCAAAGATGTGCCTCAAGTTGTGACTGTAGTCATTGACTGTTAAGCACGTCTGAGAATTCTCACTTTATGTACTTCTAACATAGAGAAGACACAAGGATAACTATATGCAGGATAAAATACAGATAAGGGGAGGTATCTGGCAGCAGGAATTCTGAGAACAAGGTAGCTCATAGAAGCAATGATTGCAAAAGGGATAATAGTTGTTTCAGCATATAGCATTAAGAGACACAGGGAAGATGGCCTCCATCTTGGGGAGACCTTCTGGGGAGAAGTTAGGGAAAGACATAGAGAAGAACTGCAGAGGATGAGAAGGGGATGGATGGAGACCTACATGTAAAAAATTCAAATTCATTTTAATTTGTAAAAAATGGTAAGAAATACCTGTATTACTGGGATCGTAGAGCCATCAAAGAAATATCTACCTTGTAATGTATACAAATTGAAATCAAGTGTGTATATCTATGTGTGTGTGTAGATATGTGTGTGTGCATATATGTACATGTATGCATTTATAAGTATGTGTGTCTACACATGTATATGAAGTGTTTTGTAAATCTTAACCTGATCAAGAAGTATTAGTTATTCTCAATAATATTTGCCTTTAAATATTCTCTCAGCTTTTTAGCCTAAGTATTGATGACGTGTAACGGTTCCTCTAGAGTCACTCCGTCTTCTATAAATATTTACCCCAGAAATATCACAGCAAGGGCCACTTATGGAGAACAAATGTTTACTCTGCCATACGATGGATTTCTCAATGTGTGTGTGTGCATATTTATATACACACATATGTAGATGTGTTTATAGATAGATATGTGTGTATATGTGTGTGTATGTGTGTATGTGTGTGTGTATGTGTGTGTATGTGTGTATATGTGTGTATGTGTGTGTATGTGTGTGTATGTGTGTATGTGTGTGTATTCTGTCAAATCGAATCAATTTTTAGAGTTTGAATTCATAATGCTTATACAAGTAATTATCCAAATTGGCATGAATAGAATTTTCATGGCAATATACTCACTAGGAAACCAACAATGAAAATGATATTTTTTGTAGGTTATAGACAGTCTAGACTGACAGTAACTAATTGGGGTCTGAATCACCTGATTCAGGTTAAATTCAGCAGTTACTCCTAGATATGAAACCTCCACTTTATCTATAGGCAAAGAGAATAGCATGAAAATGGATTCACTGACCTGAAGAAGAATCCTCTCTAAGAATTCCTGCACAGTTTGTGGTTTGACCCTCTTACTCTTCTGGTGGGCTTTTATCTTCTTTGGTGTGGCTTCTTCTTCCAAGATCAGATCCACATAAATGAATTTGAAATTGCCCACTTTTTTATTCAGCATCCCCGTCCACATACCCATTGGGGTTTTGCAGATAATATCTATAATGTCTCCTTTCTAGAAGCAAAGAAAATCATCAAATCAATTTAAACAACTCTGATGCTGTGGATCAAAATTTATTTGCTTATCAAGTAGAAGCTGAGAGAGTAACAATGAAATCTGAAGGGACTCAAGAATGAAGGAAGAGAGCCAAAGGGGAAATTTTGGGAAGGTGAGGTTAATCAGAGTTGTATCATCCAGTAATAGTTGGTTTTCTTCCTACAAGACCTATGTAAAAATTTTACTTTAAGAATGTTTATGACAACAACAAAAAACAATCTATCTTGAATGTGTGTATGTATATACATGTGTGTGTATGTGTGTGTGTAGCAAATATAGGTAAAGTGCTTATAGTAAGAGGTAAAATAATATCAATGGCTTTTTCTTTCTTAGAGTAAAAACTGAAAATACATGTTTTGAATTTTTTTATTTCAAAATCATATTCCTATAAAAGCATGTGCTATGATGCAGAAGGGCTTAGGGCTCTTTGATAACCTATAATGTGAATCAATAGCTAAAATGCTTCCCATGCATCTTCCTGTGATCTTGGACTAGTCACTGAATCTCTGACTCGGACTCTGAATCTCATCTGTAAAATAAGAATAATACCTCCAGTGACTATCTCATAGTGCTCTTGTGAAGCTCCAATGAGATCATGTATGGGAGTGCCTTGTAAACCTTAAAGGCATCGTACATGTTAGTTATTATTATTTCTGAGAACTTTCCGATGTCTGTCTCCTTGCAAATGTAGCAGAACAGCCAATGCTTTATAGGAGGTTCCTCACACTGTAGTTTTGCCTCTCAAAGGAACATCTCACCTTCTCTCCAAGTTACTCTCAACCATACGTGTTTTGGTGGTGAGAGGGACATGTGTTGTTATGCCTTTGTTTTGAGTTCACCTAGTTCAATCTTTCCCAATTGGAAAAGAAAATATCAAACGATCTATTCTAAACACTTTTGATTCACCATATGAAAATAGAATGGTTGCATGTAATAAACAAAATATGTAAATAAGCACCAGCCATATTACTCAATGCTTAATTTAGTGCATATGGCATTAGTGAAGATCAAGTATAAGTGGTAAATATTAAATGATGAAATTTACCCAACTGTCCAAATCTGAATATGAGAGGGGGGAAAAAAGCTATTATCTAGGAATCCAGTTGACTCAGAGTTAAAATTGATTAATGGGCATAGCACATTCCACTGAAATAGATTTTTTAACAATTGTAAAGGGAATAGGTTACTATGTAAATATAGAGACAAGTTTAGCTTAGATTGCCCTCCTATAGAATTTCCTAAGTTAGTAAACTTTTTTAAGCAGAAGAGTAGGGGTCAGATTTATAATTTCATTGCTATAGGAAAGTCCTGGGTAAAGAAACTCCCTTTAGCAATGTAGGTCAATGATTTTTCTGCAACCTAGTCTTAAATAGTCACCTAGAGCACTGAGAGGTTGGGAAACTTAATATAGTCTGTATGTGTCAGAGGTGAGCCTTGAATCCAGATCTTCCTGGCTTTGAAAGTGGACTTTAGCGAGTTCTGCTAAAACACTTCTTTTGAAAATAATGAATTTGTTCCAAAGTGAGTTGAGTTTAATGAGAGTTTTGCATTTGCTTATTCACAATTTCATCTGTAAGAAACATTAAAAATGTGAAAAGCTGCATGTAGATAAATTGATCCTAGGAGGAAAACACAAAATGCACACAGATGTGCACTTCAAACAGCTGCCAGATGACTCAGTTTACCGAGTGTGTTATCTTACAAAGTTGTGTCTTGCTGTTCTTTCACATTGTGAAATTTTCTGTATAAAAAACCCATTCATGCAACATCCCAAGGTGTCTAAGCATCCTGGTTCAAAAACATCAAGTAGTGCATGCAAAAGGAAAGCTTTAAGCATTGAGGAAAACCTGCACCCCTTCTGGCACTCACTTCCACAAGCAAACTTCAGGCATTTTTTCGGGGTAAAGTTCTATATTTATCACCTATCTTTAGGTGCAGTTGGAGCTGTGGGCAGAGAAGGGTTAGTCTGCATCCACACACTCCACCCCTCCCCCTTCTACTCCTTCACCTTCTACCGTTGTCTCTTCTGTCCCAGCTGTGGCCACTGAGGCTATCCTCTTACCTGTGGGTTTCAACTTTGTCAGCCCCAGTCATGGGAATGGGGGTGCAGGCCTAGCAGCAGCCCCAGATCGTGGATGCCACCATTATTTATTGTAGTTTTTACATATTTATTAACCATTGAACATGTATAAAACTATACCACATTTTTTTATTAAGTTTCTATCTATGTTCTGGTGCAGTGATGAAATTTTGAGCGCTGTGCCCCTAACTCCATTTTTTTCTCATAAACCCTCTAGTTTTTATTGTGTGACTTTGCATCCCATGGTGATTTTTAGGGGCACGTATGTCTTGTTATGTACGCACTGCTGCCTCCTGCTTGAGGTCAGTGGTGGTGTGACTGGTCTCAAGAGTGTTGCATGTCCCTGCTCAGTTCACCTCCCTCCCCAACACCCTGCCTCACCCAGCACACCCAGGGTGGCTAGAGTGATTTGTCTGCGTGCTCCTGAGGGCTGTGCCCATGGGGAGGGATCGTCTCTGCTAGAATCCGCAAGGATTCTTGTACAACTTGTTCTGTACTGAGCCAAAATGAAATGAGAAAACATACAATGGCATGAAAGGAAAGTATGCGGATCTCACTAAGTGATAAACATTTAGTCTCAAACCAGCAGAAGAAACACTTCAGCATAATTAATGGAAAACAAAAGGTGGCCCCTCTATCTCCCTCACAGCAATTAATTTAAAACGAGTAGGGGGAACTAAGACTCTCTAGTTTTGCTTGGTGACATTTTACCCAGTTTCTCTCTTATTGTTTCTTGCTGCTTGTTCTTCCAGTGCTATTCTGAGTTTCAATTTCTGTTTGAAATCTGCATTCATTCATTCATTCATTCATTCATTCATTCACTCACTCACTCATCAAATTGCACTATCATGTGCAAGGTACTTTGCCTTTTTTGAAGTTAATTTACTTATTTTTAGTTTTCAACATTCACTTCCATAGGTTTAAATTTTCTCCCCGCCCCCCCAAGTTGGCTTGTAATCTGATACAGGTTCTATGTATACATTTGTATTAAACATGTTTTCACATTAGTCACGTTGTATAGAAGAAATAGAACAAATGAGAGGAACAATGAGAAAGAAAAAACAAAACAAAAAAACAAAAAAGAAAACACTCTGCTTTGTCCCATATTCAGATTCCATAATTCTTTCTCTTGATGTAGATGGCATTTTCCATTATGCGTCCTTTGGAATTATACTTTTTTTTCTCCCTTCATCTCTTTAAAAGTTTAAAATTAGGCCTAAGAACCGAATATTTCCAAATAGAGGGGCCTTCAATGACCAGAAAATAATTCCTCTCTTCCTCAAGACCCCTTACATCATTGTGTTACTAACAGGTTATCAACAAATAATGCTAAGGGCTTTTTAATAATTAGAGCTCTCAGAAAGTGTCATCTGACAAACCCGTTCCTGAGCTTGGCTAGACCGCTGTCCACGGTACCTTTTGTTCAGCACTTGACTCTGACCAGCCGGTTCGGCCACATCCAAAGAACCTGGCATTGCTGTGCCAAAACAGATTGGGCAGACATAAGCATTATCATAACATTCACAACAAGAAGGTTTTAACATTTCAATTACCTTAATTTTGAGCGAGTCAGTGTCATAGGGACTTGGTGTGAAATCTGTATGTACTCTGGCTCGGCCGCAGAATGGCCCTGTGTATGGGACGTCATCATCCAGTCTAAAGCTGTCTCTGTTACTTGTGCCATCTGAACAGCTGGTGATCCCACCTGATAAAATCAGAGATAATATTTCATATGTAGTGCTATGAATATTCTTAGCCATCATCGGGAAACAAATTTAAAAGGTTGATACTGAAAAATCATCCACAAACTTCTTGTGGCAGTTTTCCTTAACCTATCAACATATCTGCTGACTACAGATGAGCAGGTCAACTGTCAGCAATTTCTGTTTCTTCCATTGGTCCTTTACCTTTTCCTTTTTCTTGCAACAATTAAACCAAAGATTTTCTCACTTATGTGTGAGAGACTATTGTTCAGAGATTTCCTGGATTAATCCGATGAGTTTACACAGTGCTCAGCCTTTATTTTGGAATTTTATTCTATTTTATCTAATGGGGATAAAAAAATAATTGGTTTGGGCCACCAAGAATCAACTGTGAACGGACTAGTTGTTGTCTCTGTATTGACACAGTCATATAGGGACAAAAATTCACTCTCTAGTCTTTGGCTTGTGCTCATTTTTTTTTCTTCCAACAATGAGCCAGACTGAGATCAAAAGTTCCTTTTTCAGGTTGAAGACAAAAGGGTGATTTTGACTCATAAGGGTACATAAGTTCATTCACAACAGCCCAAGGCAATCGCTTCAAAGTTCCATGCAAAGACTTACTACCATTTAAGTTAATAAGTTGTGTCTCCTGATCACAAGCTCCTACATTTTTGTCCCTGTTTAAATATCAGTATATACCAAATAAAAATAAAGGGAATAAATACAAAAATAATTAAATATAAAACAGGGATGAAAGTGTGATCTAGAAAGACTTTGTGTACGGAGTCAATAAACCAGTGTTAAGCACTTTCTGTTTATCAGGCACCGTGCTAAGCACGGAGGATACAAAGAAAGGCAAACACATTGTCCTCGTTCTGAAAAAACTGACATTATTAATGGATGAAACAGTATAGTTGTTTAGAGTAAATGGAAAGTAAGGAAGAGGAAAAGCCTCCTCCAGAAGATGGGACTTAAGCTGAAGTTTCATAAAACCAGGGAAGCTAGGATGCTGAAGTGAGGAGAGCATGCATCCGAGGCAATGGGACAACCAAGAAAAGGTAAGGTGTCTATAGACAGAATATCCTATTCAAGGAACAGCAAGGTCAGTATTGCTGGATCTTAGAGAGGGGCAAAGTACTTCAGACACAGAAAGGTAAGAGAGGGCCAGGCTGTAAAGGGCTTTTAAAAGCCTAGAGAGATTTTTTATCTTTCATCCTGTGGTTTATTGAGTATTAACCAAACCTCTGTTTTACTAAAAATTACTTTGACAGTTAAGTGCATAACAGCCTGTAGTGGACAGAGTCTCGAGGAAGGGAGACCAGCCAGAAGACAGTTGTCCAGATGTGAGGTGATGAAGGTCTGTCCAGATGACAATTGTGTAAGTGGAAAGAAAGGGACATGTAGGAGAGATACTGTGAAAGTAGAAATGACTACACATGGTGATAGACTGGCTATGCCTGGGGTGAATCTTTAAAGAAAGAGAGGGATAGTGTGAGAAAGAGGTGAGGAAGGAAGTCCATTTCAGGTGAGGGGACAGTCAACTGAAAGGTTCAGAGTTGGAGTGTTACAGGTGAACAATGAAGAAAAAGCCAAAGTTTGAGATAATTGTTTCCATTCTCTACTGTACTTTATATGTAAGGATTAAAACTTACTTGTGTAGCAAACCTTTTTTGAGTACTAATTTTCAAAACAAAATGGTACTCATAATATTATAGGCTTTTGAAACAATACATATCCTTAATAATCTTATCAAGTATAATTTTTAACAGTAGAGATGGTGTGGAGTCAACACAATTTAAGATTTTGCTATTTTTATTACCAAATATCTGTGATTTTCATGGCTAATTAGATAAAATTATCTCCACATAAACAAGGCCATTAAAAATTAACCTCTCAAGATGATCACGCTTGGTACTTTTTATTTGTTCCTTTGAACTTACTGGATGTACTGTGACCACTGTAGATACTGTCCATGGAGTCACTGCCTTTGAGGGGAAATTTCTCTGTGTAGGCTGCAACTCCTGGGTCACTGTTTCTGTATGAGTAGGTTTCTTCATCCTCTTCATCCTTTGTTTCCAAATGTCACAGTGTAAGTACAGAGAAAGGTATTTCTATTGAATACTCTCCCTCTTCCTCCCTCTCTCTCTCTCTCTCTCTTTCTTTCTCCCTCTCTCCCTCTCTCTCTCTCTCTCTCTCTCTCTCTCTCTCTCTCTCTCTCTCTCTTACATATACACACATACACATCCATGCACACAACCTGTAGGAATAAAAAAGTCATAATTTAGCATCAGTATATTTAAGAATATAATATTAGCAGTGCAAAACATGATTGTCACTAATTAATTAATTTCCTTTCCTAGAAGAAAAATTTCGAGTGCATTTTGGGAAAAAAACTTTTAGATGAAACCAATGTGGAATTCTACTTAAATCACAATGGTGCCCAGTTACAATTTAGCACTGACATATTGTCAAATATATTTTAGAAAGGTAAAATGAATCGACAGCCCTATCTCTGATGAAACCACATTTGACTGAGCTGCTTATGATGCTCCATTTTTGCTGTTGAATCTATTTGCCAACACAATCTATCATTTAGGAATATAAGAAAAGTTTAATCTTTTTCCTAATTGTTTCATCTCGGAGTTATTTGCAATTAAGAAACACTGTTTGTCTAAGTAAGATTCTTTAAAATTTTTATCTCAGACTTGCTACTTAGAATCTTTGACCTTTTCCAGGGAAAATCAAATCTTGCATAATTGAAATGAGGAGAGGTGAACTGTTTCAAAATATGTTTCCTTTTCCTTGAAATTATCTCAAGTACTTTCCAGGCTTGTGCAGCTTGCATAAAGCCTAACTTTGTGATGTCTATCGGATATAATTTCATCTCAGAATACACACATGCATATTCTATATAGACCATTGGAATATATTCTGTGAGTAGTGGCTGAGCGAGGGATATTCCTTCATGCCTTCACCCAATTCTGCTTTTACATGAATTGATTGTAGCTATGCAGTTATCTGACTGAGATGCTCTTAAGTACCCAGTCAGCAAAATTGCTCCCGGCTCTTAATGTACATAAGAAATGATGCTCAAGGAGCCTCACAAATGTATCACAAAGACTCCAGGGTGCCCCCCAAAGCCTTGGTGCAGTTTTAAACTATTAAAGCTTAAGTATTAAGACTTCGGGGATATCCTATAATAATATTCAGAGAGTGCTTATTCCTCTATTCCTCCCTCCTCTTTTTGTCAATGCATTTGTGTGTTAGGTAGGTCCAGAGCTTTTGTGGTGAGATGATGGGTAAACCAATCTTTCAGTGAAGTAGAAGGACAAAGAGTAAAATCTAACACTGGATTTGGAATCTGTCTCTTAAACTTATTAGCAGTATAGCCAAAGGCAAGATATATAATCTTTCTGAGCCTTGGTTTTTTAAAAAATCTATAAAATAGACTAATAATACTTAGACTACATACCTATTATGAGCAAAGTTCTTTGTAAACCTGGATGCATTACATACTTACGGGTTATTACTAGGAAATTAATTTATAATCTATCTTGAACAGCTTGCTACCTGGGATGAACACTTTCACTAGTGATCGAAAAGATAGTTTTACTCTCTCCTTTACCATGAGATTTTATGCAAGCCACTCAGCTTTCCTCAACCTCAGTTACTTTGATAAGGATAATGGTAGTTCTCCTGTCTCTCTCATTGGTGTAATGCCAAGCAAAGGCAACTTCCAAGGTTCAGACACTATGAGAAAATAGATGTGCAAGTATTTTATGAAGCACAAAGTACTGTACATGGTATTATCAGTATTTTATTATCAATCACTGTAAAAAAAAATCCATCAATAGTCAAACGATTGTTTTATAAGCTCTACTGACCTTGTCCTCAGAAAGGGCTTTGATGTACTTCTTGCCCATTTTTTTCTTCATGGTCCAGGAAATAGCCCTCATTTTTTTGCCTAAACTTCCACCATTATTTGAAGTTTTAGCTGGTTCTTGCTGTCTTCCTTCATTTATGCTTTCTTCTTCACATTTCTAAATAGAATCATTATTAAATAACATAATTATAAGGCAAAGAACCTTGATCTTAAAGTAAGACCTAGAAATTTTAGATGGTATATATTCATGTGTATGTTTTTATGGATGGTCTCCAAAATTTCAAGGAACAGACTTATATTCCAATCTGAATATTTTTAAGTGGCCGAACCATAGTTGTCTGTGCAAAATCTCAAAATCTGGAACTTCAAATAGTAACTTAATGGTTTGAGTATTATTTGAAATGAACTTATTGCCTCTTAGATGGATAAATTCAGTTCCAGGAATTTACAAAGTAATCCTGTGTATGTATGTGAGGAAGGGGAGATATTTCTAGAATGAAGCTGGGAGCTGATATTCATTATGAAAGGGTAGCAAAGATACATGACTCTTTCTCACATGACTCAAGGTAGTCTTGACATTCATTGATTAAAAAGTGAGATTCAGCTAAAATTTATCGCAAATCATTGGCATTTCCCCATTACACTAACACAGGGTGACTCAACAAAATGTGGAATGGCAGATGGAGTTTCATGGAAATGAATCTGGGAGGTGAACGGGATGTTACTTTGGAGCTTATCATGTCTCCTATTTAAGAATTAATTCTACCCTGACTTTTGGATTCTTTCCCTCATTTGAATACCTACAGTGGTGGGGATCTTTCTTTAGAGAGACATCTAGAGAATGATAAGAAGTTTCAAAGACATAATTAGCATTATTGAGAGACTAAAGTTTTTCTTATGATTTACCCTAAACTGGCTGTGTTGAATTTTATAAAGGAGTGTAACACCAACACAATATTCACAGTGCTGACAGTGACTGTGAATATGCCAGCAGAGTTCTCAATCCCAAAATATAACAGACTCTCCATATAGAAGACAGAGGCAAGACATTTATTCAGACACCAGAAAGCCAGATTCCAACACCAGGAAACTGAATGCATCATAGCAACAAAGACATTAATATGCCATAGCACAGAAGAGAGTTACACCAATCTTTAGTCTTCCCACAAACACCTACAAGCCTAGCCGTCTCCTTAAGTGTATCCTCTCCTCCCTCCAGCTCTAACTGCTCTGACTCCCAGCTTCCTGTGGGCTCTGCTCCACCCTTCATCAAGCTCCTCCTACCACAGGCTCCATGTGATTACAATTGGCATATTAGGGGGCAGGGAA
>JAQQSV010002026.1:19661-39423 GCA_028646515.1 Pseudochirops corinnae
GAGGGGGAGAAAATATGTAACTCAAAATCTTGTGGAAATGAATGATGCAAACTATAATAAAATTTTAAAAATTAAAAAAAAAAAAGAATAACTTCTACTTACAATCAAGAATATTTGAATTTTATTGACTCCTTGTAATGGGAATGGGAATTTGAAGATTTTCCCTTCCCTTTAATAAGTGTAAGGGAATTTGAAGATTTTCCCTGCCCCCTAATATGCCAATTGTAATCACATGGAGCCTGTGGTAGGAGGAGCTTGATGAAGGGTGGAGCAGAGCCCACAGGAAGCTGGGAGTCAGAGCAGTTAGAGCTGGAGGGAGGAGAGGATACACTTAAGGAGACGGCTAGGCTTGTAGGTGTTTGTGGGAAGACTAAAGATTGGTGTAACTCTCTTCTGTGCTATGGCATATTAATGTCTTTGTTGCTATGATGCATTCAGTTTCCTGGTGTTGGAATCTGGCTTTCTGGTGTCTGAATAAATGTCTTGCCTCTGTCTTCTATATGGAGAGTCTGTTATATTTTGGGATTGAGAACTCTGCTGGCATATTCACAGTCACTGTCAGCACTGTGAATATTGTGTTGGTGTTACACTCCTTTATAAAATTCAACACAGCCAGTTTAGGGTAAATCATAAGAAAAACTTTAGTCTCTCAATAATGCTAATTATGTCTTTGAAACTTCTTATCATTCTCTAGATGTCTCTCTAAAGAAAGATCCCCACCACTGTAGGTATTCAAATGAGGGAAAGAATCCAAAAGTCAGGGTAGAATTAATTCTTAAATAGGAGACATGATAAGCTCCAAAGTAACATCCCGTTCACCTCCCAGATTCATTTCCATGAAACTCCATCTGCCATTCCACATTTTGTTGAGTCACCCTGTGTTAGTGTAATGGGGAAATGCCAATGATTTGCGATAAATTTTAGCTGAATCTCACTTTTTAATCAATGAATGTCAAGACTACCTTGAGTCATGTGAGAAAGAGTCATGTATCTTTGCTACCCTTTCATAATGAATATCAGCTCCCAGCTTCATTCTAGAAATATCTCCCCTTCCTCACATACATACACAGGATTACTTTGTAAATTCCTGGAACTGAATTTATCCATCTAAGAGGCAATAAGTTCATTTCAAATAATACTCAAACCATTAAGTTACTATTTGAAGTTCCAGATTTTGAGATTTTGCACAGACAACTATGGTTCGGCCACTTAAAAATATTCAGATTGGAATATAAGTCTGTTCCTTGAAATTTTGGAGACCATCCATAAAAACATACACATGAATATATACCATCTAAAATTTCTAGGTCTTACTTTAAGATCAAGGTTCTTTGCCTTATAATTATGTTATTTAATAATGATTCTATTTAGAAATGTGAAGAAGAAAGCATAAATGAAGGAAGACAGCAAGAACCAGCTAAAACTTCAAATAATGGTGGAAGTTTAGGCAAAAAAATGAGGGCTATTTCCTGGACCATGAAGAAAAAAATGGGCAAGAAGTACATCAAAGCCCTTTCTGAGGACAAGGTCAGTAGAGCTTATAAAACAATCGTTTGACTATTGATGGATTTTTTTTTACAGTGATTGATAATAAAATACTGATAATACCATGTACAGTACTTTGTGCTTCATAAAATACTTGCACATCTATTTTCTCATAGTGTCTGAACCTTGGAAGTTGCCTTTGCTTGGCATTACACCAATGAGAGAGACAGGAGAACTACCATTATCCTTATCAAAGTAACTGAGGTTGAGGAAAGCTGAGTGGCTTGCATAAAATCTCATGGTAAAGGAGAGAGTAAAACTATCTTTTCGATCACTAGTGAAAGTGTTCATCCCAGGTAGCAAGCTGTTCAAGATAGATTATAAATTAATTTCCTAGTAATAACCCGTAAGTATGTAATGCATCCAGGTTTACAAAGAACTTTGCTCATAATAGGTATGTAGTCTAAGTATTATTAGTCTATTTTATAGATTTTTTAAAAAACCAAGGCTCAGAAAGATTATATATCTTGCCTTTGGCTATACTGCTAATAAGTTTAAGAGACAGATTCCAAATCCAGTGTTAGATTTTACTCTTTGTCCTTCTACTTCACTGAAAGATTGGTTTACCCATCATCTCACCACAAAAGCTCTGGACCTACCTAACACACAAATGCATTGACAAAAAGAGGAGGGAGGAATAGAGGAATAAGCACTCTCT
Organism: Pseudochirops corinnae; assembly: GCA_028646515.1. Classification (NCBI taxonomy): domain Eukaryota; kingdom Metazoa; phylum Chordata; class Mammalia; order Diprotodontia; family Pseudocheiridae; genus Pseudochirops; species Pseudochirops corinnae. The sequence continues at coordinate 21,865 of JAQQSV010002026.1, forward strand.
GAATATTATTATAGGATATCCCCGAAGTCTTAATACTTAAGCTTTAATAGTTTAAAACTGCACCAAGGCTTTGGGGGGCACCCTGGAGTCTTTGTGATACATTTGTGAGGCTCCTTGAGCATCATTTCTTATGTACATTAAGAGCCGGGAGCAATTTTGCTGACTGGGTACTTAAGAGCATCTCAGTCAGATAACTGCATAGCTACAATCAATTCATGTAAAAGCAGAATTGGGTGAAGGCATGAAGGAATATCCCTCGCTCAGCCACTACTCACAGAATATATTCCAATGGTCTATATAGAATATGCATGTGTGTATTCTGAGATGAAATTATATCCGATAGACATCACAAAGTTAGGCTTTATGCAAGCTGCACAAGCCTGGAAAGTACTTGAGATAATTTCAAGGAAAAGGAAACATATTTTGAAACAGTTCACCTCTCCTCATTTCAATTATGCAAGATTTGATTTTCCCTGGAAAAGGTCAAAGATTCTAAGTAGCAAGTCTGAGATAAAAATTTTAAAGAATCTTACTTAGACAAACAGTGTTTCTTAATTGCAAATAACTCCGAGATGAAACAATTAGGAAAAAGATTAAACTTTTCTTATATTCCTAAATGATAGATTGTGTTGGCAAATAGATTCAACAGCAAAAATGGAGCATCATAAGCAGCTCAGTCAAATGTGGTTTCATCAGAGATAGGGCTGTCGATTCATTTTACCTTTCTAAAATATATTTGACAATATGTCAGTGCTAAATTGTAACTGGGCACCATTGTGATTTAAGTAGAATTCCACATTGGTTTCATCTAAAAGTTTTTTTCCCAAAATGCACTCGAAATTTTTCTTCTAGGAAAGGAAATTAATTAATTAGTGACAATCATGTTTTGCACTGCTAATATTATATTCTTAAATATACTGATGCTAAATTATGACTTTTTTATTCCTACAGGTTGTGTGCATGGATGTGTATGTGTGTATATGTAAGAGAGAGAGAGAGAGAGAGAGAGAGAGAGAGAGAGAGAGAGAGAGAGGGAGAGAGGGAGAAAGAAAGAGAGAGAGAGAGAGAGAGGGAGGAAGAGGGAGAGTATTCAATAGAAATACCTTTCTCTGTACTTACACTGTGACATTTGGAAACAAAGGATGAAGAGGATGAAGAAACCTACTCATACAGAAACAGTGACCCAGGAGTTGCAGCCTACACAGAGAAATTTCCCCTCAAAGGCAGTGACTCCATGGACAGTATCTACAGTGGTCACAGTACATCCAGTAAGTTCAAAGGAACAAATAAAAAGTACCAAGCGTGATCATCTTGAGAGGTTAATTTTTAATGGCCTTGTTTATGTGGAGATAATTTTATCTAATTAGCCATGAAAATCACAGATATTTGGTAATAAAAATAGCAAAATCTTAAATTGTGTTGACTCCACACCATCTCTACTGTTAAAAATTATACTTGATAAGATTATTAAGGATATGTATTGTTTCAAAAGCCTATAATATTATGAGTACCATTTTGTTTTGAAAATTAGTACTCAAAAAAGGTTTGCTACACAAGTAAGTTTTAATCCTTACATATAAAGTACAGTAGAGAATGGAAACAATTATCTCAAACTTTGGCTTTTTCTTCATTGTTCACCTGTAACACTCCAACTCTGAACCTTTCAGTTGACTGTCCCCTCACCTGAAATGGACTTCCTTCCTCACCTCTTTCTCACACTATCCCTCTCTTTCTTTAAAGATTCACCCCAGGCATAGCCAGTCTATCACCATGTGTAGTCATTTCTACTTTCACAGTATCTCTCCTACATGTCCCTTTCTTTCCACTTACACAATTGTCATCTGGACAGACCTTCATCACCTCACATCTGGACAACTGTCTTCTGGCTGGTCTCCCTTCCTCGAGACTCTGTCCACTACAGGCTGTTATGCACTTAACTGTCAAAGTAATTTTTAGTAAAACAGAGGTTTGGTTAATACTCAATAAACCACAGGATGAAAGATAAAAAATCTCTCTAGGCTTTTAAAAGCCCTTTACAGCCTGGCCCTCTCTTACCTTTCTGTGTCTGAAGTACTTTGCCCCTCTCTAAGATCCAGCAATACTGACCTTGCTGTTCCTTGAATAGGATATTCTGTCTATAGACACCTTACCTTTTCTTGGTTGTCCCATTGCCTCGGATGCATGCTCTCCTCACTTCAGCATCCTAGCTTCCCTGGTTTTATGAAACTTCAGCTTAAGTCCCATCTTCTGGAGGAGGCTTTTCCTCTTCCTTACTTTCCATTTACTCTAAACAACTATACTGTTTCATCCATTAATAATGTCAGTTTTTTCAGAACGAGGACAATGTGTTTGCCTTTCTTTGTATCCTCCGTGCTTAGCACGGTGCCTGATAAACAGAAAGTGCTTAACACTGGTTTATTGACTCCGTACACAAAGTCTTTCTAGATCACACTTTCATCCCTGTTTTATATTTAATTATTTTTGTATTTATTCCCTTTATTTTTATTTGGTATATACTGATATTTAAACAGGGACAAAAATGTAGGAGCTTGTGATCAGGAGACACAACTTATTAACTTAAATGGTAGTAAGTCTTTGCATGGAACTTTGAAGCGATTGCCTTGGGCTGTTGTGAATGAACTTATGTACCCTTATGAGTCAAAATCACCCTTTTGTCTTCAACCTGAAAAAGGAACTTTTGATCTCAGTCTGGCTCATTGTTGGAAGAAAAAAAAATGAGCACAAGCCAAAGACTAGAGAGTGAATTTTTGTCCCTATATGACTGTGTCAATACAGAGACAACAACTAGTCCGTTCACAGTTGATTCTTGGTGGCCCAAACCAATTATTTTTTTATCCCCATTAGATAAAATAGAATAAAATTCCAAAATAAAGGCTGAGCACTGTGTAAACTCATCGGATTAATCCAGGAAATCTCTGAACAATAGTCTCTCACACATAAGTGAGAAAATCTTTGGTTTAATTGTTGCAAGAAAAAGGAAAAGGTAAAGGACCAATGGAAGAAACAGAAATTGCTGACAGTTGACCTGCTCATCTGTAGTCAGCAGATATGTTGATAGGTTAAGGAAAACTGCCACAAGAAGTTTGTGGATGATTTTTCAGTATCAACCTTTTAAATTTGTTTCCCGATGATGGCTAAGAATATTCATAGCACTACATATGAAATATTATCTCTGATTTTATCAGGTGGGATCACCAGCTGTTCAGATGGCACAAGTAACAGAGACAGCTTTAGACTGGATGATGACGTCCCATACACAGGGCCATTCTGCGGCCGAGCCAGAGTACATACAGATTTCACACCAAGTCCCTATGACACTGACTCGCTCAAAATTAAGGTAATTGAAATGTTAAAACCTTCTTGTTGTGAATGTTATGATAATGCTTATGTCTGCCCAATCTGTTTTGGCACAGCAATGCCAGGTTCTTTGGATGTGGCCGAACCGGCTGGTCAGAGTCAAGTGCTGAACAAAAGGTACCGTGGACAGCGGTCTAGCCAAGCTCAGGAACGGGTTTGTCAGATGACACTTTCTGAGAGCTCTAATTATTAAAAAGCCCTTAGCATTATTTGTTGATAACCTGTTAGTAACACAATGATGTAAGGGGTCTTGAGGAAGAGAGGAATTATTTTCTGGTCATTGAAGGCCCCTCTATTTGGAAATATTCGGTTCTTAGGCCTAATTTTAAACTTTTAAAGAGATGAAGGGAGAAAAAAAAGTATAATTCCAAAGGACGCATAATGGAAAATGCCATCTACATCAAGAGAAAGAATTATGGAATCTGAATATGGGACAAAGCAGAGTGTTTTCTTTTTTGTTTTTTTGTTTTGTTTTTTCTTTCTCATTGTTCCTCTCATTTGTTCTATTTCTTCTATACAACGTGACTAATGTGAAAACATGTTTAATACAAATGTATACATAGAACCTGTATCAGATTACAAGCCAACTTGGGGGGGCGGGGAGAAAATTTAAACCTATGGAAGTGAATGTTGAAAACTAAAAATAAGTAAATTAACTTCAAAAAAGGCAAAGTACCTTGCACATGATAGTGCAATTTGATGAGTGAGTGAGTGAATGAATGAATGAATGAATGAATGAATGAATGCAGATTTCAAACAGAAATTGAAACTCAGAATAGCACTGGAAGAACAAGCAGCAAGAAACAATAAGAGAGAAACTGGGTAAAATGTCACCAAGCAAAACTAGAGAGTCTTAGTTCCCCCTACTCGTTTTAAATTAATTGCTGTGAGGGAGATAGAGGGGCCACCTTTTGTTTTCCATTAATTATGCTGAAGTGTTTCTTCTGCTGGTTTGAGACTAAATGTTTATCACTTAGTGAGATCCGCATACTTTCCTTTCATGCCATTGTATGTTTTCTCATTTCATTTTGGCTCAGTACAGAACAAGTTGTACAAGAATCCTTGCGGATTCTAGCAGAGACGATCCCTCCCCATGGGCACAGCCCTCAGGAGCACGCAGACAAATCACTCTAGCCACCCTGGGTGTGCTGGGTGAGGCAGGGTGTTGGGGAGGGAGGTGAACTGAGCAGGGACATGCAACACTCTTGAGACCAGTCACACCACCACTGACCTCAAGCAGGAGGCAGCAGTGCGTACATAACAAGACATACGTGCCCCTAAAAATCACCATGGGATGCAAAGTCACACAATAAAAACTAGAGGGTTTATGAGAAAAAAATGGAGTTAGGGGCACAGCGCTCAAAATTTCATCACTGCACCAGAACATAGATAGAAACTTAATAAAAAAATGTGGTATAGTTTTATACATGTTCAATGGTTAATAAATATGTAAAAACTACAATAAATAATGGTGGCATCCACGATCTGGGGCTGCTGCTAGGCCTGCACCCCCATTCCCATGACTGGGGCTGACAAAGTTGAAACCCACAGGTAAGAGGATAGCCTCAGTGGCCACAGCTGGGACAGAAGAGACAACGGTAGAAGGTGAAGGAGTAGAAGGGGGAGGGGTGGAGTGTGTGGATGCAGACTAACCCTTCTCTGCCCACAGCTCCAACTGCACCTAAAGATAGGTGATAAATATAGAACTTTACCCCGAAAAAATGCCTGAAGTTTGCTTGTGGAAGTGAGTGCCAGAAGGGGTGCAGGTTTTCCTCAATGCTTAAAGCTTTCCTTTTGCATGCACTACTTGATGTTTTTGAACCAGGATGCTTAGACACCTTGGGATGTTGCATGAATGGGTTTTTTATACAGAAAATTTCACAATGTGAAAGAACAGCAAGACACAACTTTGTAAGATAACACACTCGGTAAACTGAGTCATCTGGCAGCTGTTTGAAGTGCACATCTGTGTGCATTTTGTGTTTTCCTCCTAGGATCAATTTATCTACATGCAGCTTTTCACATTTTTAATGTTTCTTACAGATGAAATTGTGAATAAGCAAATGCAAAACTCTCATTAAACTCAACTCACTTTGGAACAAATTCATTATTTTCAAAAGAAGTGTTTTAGCAGAACTCGCTAAAGTCCACTTTCAAAGCCAGGAAGATCTGGATTCAAGGCTCACCTCTGACACATACAGACTATATTAAGTTTCCCAACCTCTCAGTGCTCTAGGTGACTATTTAAGACTAGGTTGCAGAAAAATCATTGACCTACATTGCTAAAGGGAGTTTCTTTACCCAGGACTTTCCTATAGCAATGAAATTATAAATCTGACCCCTACTCTTCTGCTTAAAAAAGTTTACTAACTTAGGAAATTCTATAGGAGGGCAATCTAAGCTAAACTTGTCTCTATATTTACATAGTAACCTATTCCCTTTACAATTGTTAAAAAATCTATTTCAGTGGAATGTGCTATGCCCATTAATCAATTTTAACTCTGAGTCAACTGGATTCCTAGATAATAGCTTTTTTCCCCCCTCTCATATTCAGATTTGGACAGTTGGGTAAATTTCATCATTTAATATTTACCACTTATACTTGATCTTCACTAATGCCATATGCACTAAATTAAGCATTGAGTAATATGGCTGGTGCTTATTTACATATTTTGTTTATTACATGCAACCATTCTATTTTCATATGGTGAATCAAAAGTGTTTAGAATAGATCGTTTGATATTTTCTTTTCCAATTGGGAAAGATTGAACTAGGTGAACTCAAAACAAAGGCATAACAACACATGTCCCTCTCACCACCAAAACACGTATGGTTGAGAGTAACTTGGAGAGAAGGTGAGATGTTCCTTTGAGAGGCAAAACTACAGTGTGAGGAACCTCCTATAAAGCATTGGCTGTTCTGCTACATTTGCAAGGAGACAGACATCGGAAAGTTCTCAGAAATAATAATAACTAACATGTACGATGCCTTTAAGGTTTACAAGGCACTCCCATACATGATCTCATTGGAGCTTCACAAGAGCACTATGAGATAGTCACTGGAGGTATTATTCTTATTTTACAGATGAGATTCAGAGTCCGAGTCAGAGATTCAGTGACTAGTCCAAGATCACAGGAAGATGCATGGGAAGCATTTTAGCTATTGATTCACATTATAGGTTATCAAAGAGCCCTAAGCCCTTCTGCATCATAGCACATGCTTTTATAGGAATATGATTTTGAAATAAAAAAATTCAAAACATGTATTTTCAGTTTTTACTCTAAGAAAGAAAAAGCCATTGATATTATTTTACCTCTTACTATAAGCACTTTACCTATATTTGCTACACACACACATACACACACATGTATATACATACACACATTCAAGATAGATTGTTTTTTGTTGTTGTCATAAACATTCTTAAAGTAAAATTTTTACATAGGTCTTGTAGGAAGAAAACCAACTATTACTGGATGATACAACTCTGATTAACCTCACCTTCCCAAAATTTCCCCTTTGGCTCTCTTCCTTCATTCTTGAGTCCCTTCAGATTTCATTGTTACTCTCTCAGCTTCTACTTGATAAGCAAATAAATTTTGATCCACAGCATCAGAGTTGTTTAAATTGATTTGATGATTTTCTTTGCTTCTAGAAAGGAGACATTATAGATATTATCTGCAAAACCCCAATGGGTATGTGGACGGGGATGCTGAATAAAAAAGTGGGCAATTTCAAATTCATTTATGTGGATCTGATCTTGGAAGAAGAAGCCACACCAAAGAAGATAAAAGCCCACCAGAAGAGTAAGAGGGTCAAACCACAAACTGTGCAGGAATTCTTAGAGAGGATTCTTCTTCAGGTCAGTGAATCCATTTTCATGCTATTCTCTTTGCCTATAGATAAAGTGGAGGTTTCATATCTAGGAGTAACTGCTGAATTTAACCTGAATCAGGTGATTCAGACCCCAATTAGTTACTGTCAGTCTAGACTGTCTATAACCTACAAAAAATATCATTTTCATTGTTGGTTTCCTAGTGAGTATATTGCCATGAAAATTCTATTCATGCCAATTTGGATAATTACTTGTATAAGCATTATGAATTCAAACTCTAAAAATTGATTCGATTTGACAGAATACACACACATACACACATACACACACATACACACACATACACACATATACACACATACACACACATACACACACACATACACACATACACACACATATACACACATATCTATCTATAAACACATCTACATATGTGTGTATATAAATATGCACACACACACATTGAGAAATCCATCGTATGGCAGAGTAAACATTTGTTCTCCATAAGTGGCCCTTGCTGTGATATTTCTGGGGTAAATATTTATAGAAGACGGAGTGACTCTAGAGGAACCGTTACACGTCATCAATACTTAGGCTAAAAAGCTGAGAGAATATTTAAAGGCAAATATTATTGAGAATAACTAATACTTCTTGATCAGGTTAAGATTTACAAAACACTTCATATACATGTGTAGACACACATACTTATAAATGCATACATGTACATATATGCACACACACATATCTACACACACACATAGATATACACACTTGATTTCAATTTGTATACATTACAAGGTAGATATTTCTTTGATGGCTCTACGATCCCAGTAATACAGGTATTTCTTACCATTTTTTACAAATTAAAATGAATTTGAATTTTTTACATGTAGGTCTCCATCCATCCCCTTCTCATCCTCTGCAGTTCTTCTCTATGTCTTTCCCTAACTTCTCCCCAGAAGGTCTCCCCAAGATGGAGGCCATCTTCCCTGTGTCTCTTAATGCTATATGCTGAAACAACTATTATCCCTTTTGCAATCATTGCTTCTATGAGCTACCTTGTTCTCAGAATTCCTGCTGCCAGATACCTCCCCTTATCTGTATTTTATCCTGCATATAGTTATCCTTGTGTCTTCTCTATGTTAGAAGTACATAAAGTGAGAATTCTCAGACGTGCTTAACAGTCAATGACTACAGTCACAACTTGAGGCACATCTTTGCAATTGTTTTAGCCCAGAAATGAGTAAATGTTCGTGTTCCTTTCTCATGTATTCACCTCTTGTCCTCCATCTTCAACTTGTCCTATCTACTGAATTTATACAATTTATTCCCTAAAAAGAGAGCCACTCATACTGAATTGAATAAACTTTACTCATATGTTTTCTGAGCAAAAAGTTATCAAAATTAGAGTAAGTGTATGAAGAACTGCAGCCTTCCTGTTGAAGCTGTCTGAGACCTTGAAAGTCATTCAGTCTATTCATCTTCCAAATGAAGACTCTCTGAGGAAGCGATTTGCTTTGGCCCACAGAGCCCGTCAGTAACACCCCCTAGATCCTGACTCAGGTTTCTCTGTTAACCCTCCTTCAGTACGCTTTCTGTTATAATCAACTGCCTGAAATGGCCTTTATTGACCTTTCAGGTTCTAGTGATCAAGTTTTCTCTTGAAAACTCTATTTTCATTCTACTGCTTTTCTAAATATGATTAACTACTTCTCTTTTTTTCTTTTGGAATCTGTGAAGTATTGCTTATTTTCACATTTTCACACATGGGGTTTTTCTGATTTTAGCAAGTGTACCCCTCTGACTTCCTTTTACTTATTATGAAATTATAAGTAAAAAAAAAGTAGGAAATTAAAGGAAGTTAATGTACAGTAATTACGTATCATTATATCCCCAGTTACCAACATAATAGCTGACAAATGCTGGATGCTTAATAAATGCTTGCTGAATTCAATAAAACATAATTCAATATAGTATACATATGTAATTAAAAATCATTACTTACACGTATCTAATATTCTGTGTCTTATGAAGTTCTTCCTTCATAATATTGATGGAAGGAAGGTAATACAAGGAATTTTACAAATGTAAAAACTGACTCAGTTCAAAGGTTGAGTGAAACACACATAATTTCATCACTCCTTAGTGATGTCTATGAAAGCTAATCTAATAGCCTTTACCTTAAGCATTTCTTTACAGAGAACTTTTAAAGCACCCATGTTGTGCTAGGTACTGACCATACAAATCCAAAGTGAAACAGCCACTGACCTCAAGAAATTCATATTCTAATAAGGGGTTAAACTCATGCCCACTCCAACATCAATGGTAGTCTTGATTTGATTACTGTTCCCAGACCAAGAGTAATGAGTGGAAGACAGTAGTGAGAAGGGAAGGAGGATAAATGAGAGCAGATGGCAAAATGCTCCCCCCCAAATACCCTGATGTCTTGGTGAATGGTGGATGGTTGGAAGTTTAGCCTGAGACATGAGACCAACTAAGAGCAACGGGTTGGGTGCAATGTCATCCACTAACCCCGCAATGAGGACAGTTAAAATCTAACAGAAGGCAGAGTCCAAAAATTTGAACAGAGAGAAGGGGGATGGGAGAGAGAGGCAGAGAGGCAGAGAGATTATTGGAGTATGTAATCACCTAGTCACATATACTTGGTTTTCTCATCAAAAACGCCCTCTTCTTCCGAGGCAATACTGATGTTTATCATCCTATTATTCCTCTCCCTCTTTATTGGTCGTTCCCCCATTGCTTACACATGGATTTAGGCTTCCATTATTTTTAAGGAAATAGAATAATTGGTACACTTACATTCTTAATATATATATGTGTTGCTGTTGTTCAGGAAAGTGTCAGGTTAAAGGAACTTTGAAATAAAATTACCCTGCCTGCAACCTCTTTAACAATGAAAGCTATTATTAGATAAACTACTCTAAAAATCATCCTAGTGTAAGGAACTATAAATCTGATTAGATTCACTATTTTAGTTAATTCCCCATGTGAGAAATGAATATTTTTCTCTTGTATTCAATAACTAATTACTGTATTGGGACTAAGGTTTTCCCCCTACTTTCTACTTCCTCAACCAGAAGTGTGGGAAATATCTCTTAAAGATTTACCCAGGCCAAGATCTAATCAGACAGTAAAAAAAAAATTCTAAGTTTTGGGTGTATTCCTGCTCTGTGTGTTTGCTCTGAAAGTCCAGGGAAAATTTTGGTTCTCCCTACTATCAAGAAAGGTGATATGGAAATTGAGGTCTCTTTGACCAAGATTTGGGTGACCTAATCAAGACCCCCATTTTAATATAGCCCACCTCCCACTGTGTTAACCAGTAAGAGTTGATTGGTACCCCTCAGCACATGGATTCTTTGAAGGGCATATAAACTGTAATGCTATTGCCATTAGAGGCCTTTGGTCTAAGAGAGATAGCCAAATGACCATCGCTTTATTAATAACATGATGGCCTTAGTAAAAAAAAAAAAAATTAAATTACTGTAACACCAATGCGATATTCACAGCACCCATGGCAGCTATGAATATGCTCGTGTAGTTGTGAATCACAAAATGTAACAGGCTTTCCACACAGGGGACAGAACCAAAGCATTTATTCAAATACCAGAAAACTGAATCCCAAAACCAGAAAGTCTAATTCATTACAGTAACCACAAAGTTGGTACATATAACTAATGCAGCAAACACCCACATCCCCAAGCCCTCCCAAACCTTCCCTTTGTCAGGCCTTCAAAACAAAATAGATTCCCTCAAGCAAGGATCCTCCTCTCTTCACTCATGGTAGCTCCTCAGCCTCCACGCTGCTTGCTCCCAGAAGTTCTCAGTTCAGTTCTCAGTTCTCAGTTCTCAATTCTTCTCTCAATTCTTCTCAGTTCTGCTCTTTCCAGCCTGGGCCTTTCTTATATATGATCATTAGCTCCTCAGACTCCATGCTGCTTACTCTGAGAAGTTCTGGCTCTCTAGCTTGGGCTTTTCCTTATATATGATATTATCTCCTCCCTGTTTTACCCCTTCCTGTTACATCACCAAGTTCATCCCACTGTGGGATTCACAACTTCTGGATCTTAATGCTCGATACAATCATGAACTTGAAAGAAGGTGCTAAGTACCTGTTTGCTTGCCAGTACAAGGGGCAGGGAAGATCTTCAAATCCCATTACTATTACAATTACCCAGAAACTATGTCTCTTGAACCTTTATAATTGCCACACCCAAGAGCTAGTCTTCTGCTACATGGAAGCAGGGCTATCTTCCTATCTAAATAAGGCATATATTTATTAGATTGAAAGTTAGCTCCTTTACTGTTCTTATCCATTGCTTGCCTAGAAGAGAAGGGCACATGCTTATTTTAATCATAAAATAGTTCATAATAAAAAATGTATCAAAACCTAATTTTCATCTAATTAATCAATAAGCCAGTCAGTCAACAAGCATTTATTAACCTATCAGGTGACAGGCACTGTGCTATTTATAATTCACCAAATTCAAATTGAATAAATTTTCTTGTCTATTAAGATTTGAAAAGAAATGAAATGGAAAGAAAGAGTAAATTTCAGACTTAATTCCTTAAACCAAGAAAAATTCTTCAAATAGACAAACTCAAATTGATGCACAGATGTAAAAATCTTCCATGATTAATTTTATACTGGAATTATCCTTCCATGCTGATCAAGCATAAAGGGATAAATTAAATGAAACTTTCTAATATTGGATTTTATAAGTGTTTACTGCTTGAATTAAAATAGCAGATGTAAATAGTTACAAATAGGTTTAACAATGAAGTAAAAAAAACTTTAAAATTATTTTATCATCTTTTCACTCTTTTTCTAATCTCTTGAATTTTTCGATAAACAAGTCTATGCTAGAGTTTAGAATCATCATTCTCATCTCCAGATTTTCAGATGTCATTAATGTCTCTTAAAATAAACTTCCATAATCCAAGTTGAGAGTTTACTAGTCATTATTAAAAACAACCAACCTTACCCCCAAAATATTTGCTATATATTTATATTTATAGGATTTATATATTTGCAATATGTAATTATTTCTGATAAGTCTACCATTTCACTTTTGACTAAAAAAACCTCCTGTGTCATAGAAGTGTAGGGGGCAGTTATAAAATCTCATTTGGTATAAGAAATAATAGATTTGAATTCTTCAACCTGGGAGTCCTATGATTGACTTTATATAATCCTTGACCCAAAAAAGCTATATCCAAAATGAGGTAATTGAGTCTATCCCTTGGGATTCTATACAGGTCATAAAATGAGTTGTTTTCAACTCAGATCTCTTATGAATTACAATCTACAAATGGAATGTTCACATAAAAAGGATGAAAAGAAAATGGACTTCTTCCTTACTGACACCTTTGGATCTTGATCTGGCTTTGAAAAATGAAGCTGCATGAGACCACAAGCACAGCTATAACTAGGAATCCCAGAAGTTAATACCTGGAATATAGTGGGTACTTAGTAAATGTTCATTGAATTGAACTGAAAATTCAATTTCATGGAAAGCCTGGTGGAGAACGGTAGTGTAGGTCCCTAGGAAGACTTTAGAAGCAGTCAGATAGCTCATTCCCTTTTCTTCCTCTAACTTCCCCCAGACCATTATTTTACTTACTCACCTTTTCCGGGAGTTGACCTTCTTCCACCACTCCTCTATGGGTAGGGACTAACAAAACACCTTGAGCTTCTGGGCTAAATTGGAGAGGAAAAATGCTCCTTTGAATGTCAGCTTTATGGCTCTTACCAAAGCCCAAGAAATCATTTTTATGCAGTCTATAGTCAGATTCTGCATGTTCTGGGAATGTTAAGAGGTGTGATGCTTTATAACTGAGGTGTATACATACATGTACAAAAAACATACACGGTTAAATTATTTTTTTTGGCTAGGAGTATACTTCAACACTTTTGCTAAATGGTTATGAGACCCTGGAAGACTTAAAAGATCTAAAGGAAAGTCATTTGATTGAACTGAACATTGAAAACCCAGAAGACAGGATGAGGTTGCTATCAGCAGCTGAAAATCTATTTGATGATGAAAGTAAGTTTACCCTTGTTTTATTTACCTGGAAAAGATAAGCATTTCAAGGCAAAGGGGGAAATCATTGCACACAAAGTCCTCACTGTCTTCACAAGAATCTTCTGCATTAATCTTTCCCCTAAAATCCAAGCATACAAAGACATTTCACAGAAAAAAAATATCCAATTATAATTTTAATGATTGTTTATATATCACAAATTCATGCTGCTCTAAAACCTATTCATGATCACTATTTTTCTGGGTCAGTACTTAAATGGCACTACAGGAAGTGATCATATGTGCCTTTTCTTTCCTTTTCACACTGCCTTTTCAGTGTATGACCTGCAAAAGTCACTTCAACGCTTTGGGTCATAGTTTCCATACATAGAGGGATTTGGATTACAGAAATAATAGAATGCAATAGAACACAATTCAGAATTTTATTAAATGAGACCTCAGGGAATTCATTCTTCAAATTGGCTGTGGAGGGTCTACAAATATAGTTATATTAATCTTTGCAAAGTAATCTTGTTACCTGACACAGAAAATATCAAAAGAATGAAAGGAAATTTTGAAAACATAGTTTCCTGAGCAAAAGAGCTGGAATTACCTCCAAAAAATAATTTACCCAGCAAAGTTGCATACAATCCTGAATAAAAAAAATAGACATTTGATGAACTGAAAGATTGTCATGTATTTGTAACAAAAATACCAAAATTCAATGGAAAATTCAATGTAGATGATCCAGAAGAAATATAAGGAATGTTAAAGACTAATTATATGATACTTATTAGGGTCAAACTGTTTAATCATTATATATATGAAAATGTTATCAGTATTATTAAAACTGTCACCGTTACTTATGTAATTTGAAAGAAAGGTTAGGACTGAACAGTATATGATGCAGTGATTCTAAAAATCAAAATTGAGTATGAAAAGATAAGAGGAAATAATTATATTAGAAAAATGGGGAGTGAAAGGAAGAGGTAATACAAGGAAAGCAGGTGGGGTGCTGGGCTGGTGATGTTGGAACCTTACCCTTATCCGGGTGGATGAAGAAGCCATGTGTATGTCTGGAAAGGCATAAACATCTTCTGAACGTGTGGATAGGTGAGAAAACGGGGGACAGAGTGAGGGAGGGACTTGTGGAGGGGTGTGTGGATCAGCACAGGAAGGATACGGGAGAGGGTGGGGGAAATCTTGGAGGACAGGTGGGATGGGGAATGGGAGATGGGGCAGAGAAGATAAGGTAACAAGGAAACAGTAAAAAAAAAAAAGAGGCTGAGGAAGAAAATAACGAGCAAAAATAAGATGGAGGGAAATTCACAAACAGTAATTTCAAGTTTGAGTGTGAAAGGAATGTTTATAGCAGCTCTTTGTGGGGACAAAGAACTGGAAATTGTAGGGATGTCCATCAACTGGATGATTACTATACAAGTTGTGATGTGTGATTGTGATGGAATTATAACTGTGCCATAGAAAATGATGAGCTTGATGATCTTAGAAAGGCATGAACAGACTTGGATGAAATAATGAAGAATGCAGTGAATAGATCCAAGAGAACACTATACACAGTAACAGCAATATTGTTTTAACAATGACTGTGACTAAGTCATTTTGACAATTATAAATACACAAATCAAAAATGATGCTCATATGAAGAAAGATGCTACATAGATGCAGAGAAAGAGCTGATGAATACAAGCATGGATAGAGTAATTTTATACACATATATAATATATATAACACACATATGCCTAAAATAACTATGTCTAATGATAGCTACTAAGGCAGGGCAGGGAAGGAAGGAGAAAAATTATATGATAACTTCATTATATATTTAAAAGGAATAGCAAATTGTACATAATAGATTTGCAGTTTCATGAGAAATTATCTTTTTTGTTGTACAAGTTTATTAAAAATGCTTATTTTGTTCCATGAATTAAAAATAAAGTAACATGGTTTGAAAAAAAGAAAAAGAAAAGTTTCCTTCTATTTAGGGAAATTTTTCAAATGATGATCTGTCATCTCACACCTAGAGAACATACACGTCAGAAATGAAACTTTGCTATAACTTGATTCGTGGTGGTGTAGAAATGAGCACATATGGGGATCTTCCTTTTTCACTTGTCCTGCGCTGCCTCACAAACATGTCCTGTGATTATACCCCTCCATGCTTTCATTCATTTTTCCCTGGACTTTTTCCTTTCCTTCTTAACCTGCTAAATTTCTATCCAGCCTTTAAAATCCAACTCAAAAGCCACCTTCTACACAAAATTCTCCCTTATAATCTTCTTAGTCGGTAATGAACATCTACTTTAAATCTTACATAATGCTTTATGATGGACTTTTGTAACACATCACATGTAATAATGTATTTATAGCTTTCTATGTGGGTGTCTTAATTCCCCTAAAATTCTTTAATTCATCTAAACTTTGTGTCTCCCTCAGAATCTAACAGTGTTTTGCACACAGTAGGAGCTTGATAACTATATGTTAAACTGAATTAATAGCTATAATAATTTTCACTCAAATGTGCATGAACCTTTTGAAGCTCTATAATGATAGCTCTCCTGTGCAAAGCAATATATTCTATATAACCATTTTTCTTTCCACCACTACCTTCATTCCACATCTAGTTTCTATTTTGGCTCTAGAACAAGGATTATGTTTCTTTTAAAGAACAATATATCTTCTTCCAAAATAGAGTGGCTTTCTATGTTTGAAAATAGAAAATTCCAATTTAGTCAGTTTCATAAAGCCCTAAATAATTGCTCTAAAAAGTCAGTAAAAAAAGCCTAACACTTATTATTAAATACATACCATATGCATGAATCTTAATATGAATATATAAATACACATGCTGTCAAGCTTGAAGAGAAAAAAAGTAAAAACATATTTGACACAAGCACTATTTGTGGTCAGAACACAAGCCAAAGAACTAGCATTTCTTTGATACTTAGTTTAATCAGATAATCCGAAGGTGTTAGAATACACACGTCAGAAAGATGTATGCTCCATATTAGACCATTCTTCCTAAATACCATTTGTCTTATATAAAATTGTGCTTTGCTTAAGAAGTAAAGAACGGCTTTCATTTGCTGATAAGATGGAGAGTTCTGATGATTCTGCTCTGTGCAGCAGTGCTTTATTTTTATCTGTTACTTTACTGTATGTACATCTTCTACTACTACGCTAAAGATTAAACATACACCTTCATTGTGACTTTAGTGATAAGGGCCTTGAGTATATGGCTGCATAAAATGGAAAAGCCATTTTTAAAGGTAAAGTCAAAAGTTACAAATAAAGAATTTGGGGAAGTATGGCTTGAGTTTTCCCATCTATTTTTTTCTGACAGTTGAGTAATACTACTGTTTAGGGAACATTCTTCTTTTATTGTTCATTGGTTATAAGAATATCTTTGGTTCATTTGAAACAAAGAGTTAAACAGACTTTTTTAGCTTGATGATAATAATTGAAGCTTTAGGAAATGGTAGAAAAAAATTTCATTAGTCATTAATGTAGCTAAAGTTGACTAGGTAAAGAGGATGGGATGTTGGGGTAGGATGTTATGAGGGGTGCATGCATATGTGTGTGTGTGTGTGTGTGTGTGTGTGTGTGTGTGTGTGTGTATGGTAGAATAAAGAGAAATTTGAGACTCAGAATGATCAATTTTTATTCTCCCACCCCCTACCAAAATAAGTGATACTCTCCCTCTTTAACCTTGAGATTGTAAATGGGATGAACACTTTGGGGGAGGGTGTCACTGCTTGAGAGATAGTATAGATGATTATGTATTAATTGATGAGAGCTTTTAGCATGGTCTTAGAGCTGACTGAGGATCGAGCTGGAAGAGAAGAGTTCTGTCAACTTCCCCTGAGAAAGGACTAACACTGAGAAATGCTGAATTTTGCAGTTGTATCGAATGAATGTTAACAAACTTTATTTATTGCCTAGCTCATATTTCATCAAAGATGCTAAGTAAGGCTAAGAGAGAATTTCGGTCATGAATGATGCTCAAAGTTAAGTAGAGAATAGACAGCTTCTGGTTGATTTCATGCTGCTCACTAATACCAGTTTGGCATTTAACTGGCAAATAATTCACTTGCTCTTATAGCACTAAAAGTATCTCATAAAAATTCTTGGTACACTTGTAACAGCAAGCACCCTAGCATACCTAGGGCGGCTACTAGCACAGGTTCTTAGATCTGCTTTTCTAAAGGAAAGCAACTCAAAATGGGTTAACAATCTTACTTTAATCAAACATATCATTTACCTAGTTTAGGAGGAAAAGTCAGC
>JAQQSV010002027.1:0-19560 GCA_028646515.1 Pseudochirops corinnae
TGACTTAGGGGTGTAGGGTCTGTATATTTTCTGATGATTGAATAGTGAATGATGAAGGATAATTGAATGATTAAGTTGATTGAATGATTGATTGACTAAATGATTGTACTTAGTGATTGATGACTGAATAAGTGACTGATTGAGTTAACTTAGTATGTCCCATGAGTGGAGAAATTTGACTATTGTACTTTGTGTTCCTTGAGGAGGCAAACCTCCTTAAGGATGATTGAATGATTGAGTTACTAAACTATTGTTCTTTGCTGAAAACTTTGTGACCTCTGTGGTGGAATCTATGTGGTCATTTTCTGTGATAAGTTGTTGTGAATGCTGTATTTTGATTATCTGTGATAAGTTGTAACATTGTGAATGCTGTACCTTGATTTTTTTCTGTGAATGTTTTGCTCTGATTTGTTATGGAATAAATAGTGTTCACTATACTGTGTAATCAGAACCTTAAAAGCTGTTCATAGTAGCATTCTTCTAGAAAGCTGCTCATGTGTGACATTACACCACTCCATGCTCTTCTATTGTCTATTGTATCTCAAAATCTGGCCAAGGTCATGTTCATTGTTTCTCTGATGCTATCCATCCATGTCATCCTCTGATGTCCTTCTCTCCTTTTGCTTTCAATGTTTCCCAACAGCAGAGTCTTTTCCAATGAGTCCTTCCTTCTTCTGTCGTCAAAGTATTTAAGCTTCAGTTCAGGATTTGTCCTTCCAATGTGTAGTTTGAATTAAGTTCTTTTAAATACTGACTGGTGTAATATGCTTGCTGTCAAAGGAACTCTCAAAAGTCTTCTCCAGCACCATAATTTCAAAGAGTTGATTCTCTGGCATTGGGTTTTTCTTATAATACAACTCTCATACTCATGCACTGCTACTGAAAAAACAACAGTTTTGACTATATAAACCTTTGTTTGAAAGGTGATATCTCTGTTTTTTAGTATGCTTTCCAGATTTGCCATAGTTTTTTCTTCCAAGGAGCAATAGTCTTAATTTCATGGTTGCAGTTACCATGACTAAGGTATTATGATAAAAATGACTAATCTACTTGAAGTAATTGATTTATTCAGTGATGTAATAATAAAACCACGAAAAATACTTTAGAGAGCTGGAAAAAGTAATAAAAATTTTGCCTGAAAGAACAAAAGGAATGCATGTTTATGTGTGTATATACAAATACACAAACATACACATATGCATTTATACACATATATGTTTATTTATAGACATATATACACACATATTAAAAGAATTGATAGGGAAACATGTGAGAGAAGGCAGTAAAGCCAGTTTTTCAAACTATGTTATAAAGTGTTAATCGTTGAAACAATCTGGTAATATCTAAGAAATGGAGTAGTGAATCAGTGGAATAAATTAAGTCCACAATAGAAAGTAGTAAATGATCATATTAATATATTCTTTCATAAATCCAATGATCCAAACTTTTGGGATTGGAACTCATCATTTGACAAAAATTGTTAGAAAGACTTGAAACCAGTTTGGAAGAAACAAGGTATAGACCAATATCAGTAATGGTAATTAATTTAGCAGGTACTTAGTCCTTAGTAACTATGGGCTAAGTACTTCTGTGAAAGAAACAGAAGGTGTGAACTCTGTCTCCTGTGTGAAAAAAATAGAGGGTGTGAACTCTGTCTCCTGTTGCTGACATCGAAGAAAGGGGTTGACTGAGACAGGAAGCCAATGTGTGAGTGTATATAAGAAGAGTTCCAGGGACAGAGAAACAGAATGAAGAATTTTCCTCCTGACTGGCTCCTGGCAAAGGAAGGATCATGGAGCCTGAAGCCAGCTGAGAGACAGAGACAGAGAGACAGAGATAGAGACAGAAAGAGAGACAGAGACAGAGAGACAGTTAGACAGAGAGACAGTTAGACAGACAGACAGAGAGAGTGACAGAGAGAGTGACAAAGAGGCAAAGAAAGAGAGAGGTAGAGAAAGAGAGAGAGAGACAGAGACAGAGAGACAGAGAGAGAGACAGAGACAGACAGACAGAGTGACAGAGAGACAGAGAAAGAGACAGAGAGAGAGAAAGACAGAGAGAGAGTTTCTTTCCCAGAATTTGGAACCTGACTGAGAATGGAGTTGGAGTTTTCTTGAGACTGTTTCAGCTGCCTGGAAGGCTGAGATTCTTTCTGGGTCCTAGGGCCAGCCAAATTGCTGGAAAACTGAAGAAGCATGACTAGGATAAGGCTTTGTTTGTGGCTCAGTTGATCCTTGAGTTCCCAGCCACAGAAGTTGTGAAGAGTTTGAGATGTGCTGGATCCTGTGAACTTCAGTGTGTACCAAGAAATGCCTGGAGGACTGGACAAGGACCTGGGAGTTATCTTCTGAATCCAGTTGACTGTTTGGTGGATTTAGATAGGAGCTGTGACCATGGAAGGGGATCCAGGGCATCTGAGAGACCACCCTGAGTCAAGATGAAGAAAAATGCTCCCCTTGGACACATGATGAAATTGAAGTTTACTAGACACCAAGGGGTGGGGGGTTTATGTAATTTTCTATTGATTATATTTAGTGATCAATGATACTTAGTTATTGTGAATCTGCATAAGTGACTGATTAAGTTAATGTATGATTGCCCCATGAGTGGAAGATTGATTATTGTATTGTGAGATGACTGAATGATTAAGTAAGGAGGGTTTTCCTTTTAGGGAAACCAGGTGATTATTCTTTTGTTCTTTGCTCTAAATGCTGTGGCCACTTTGGTGAAAACTATGTGGCCATTCTAATGTTAAGCTGTTGAGAACACTATATTGTGATTTTCTGTGATAAGATGTAATGTTGTGAATATTATATTGTGGTTTATTGTGAATGTTTGCCTTGATTTGTAATGGAATAAATGGAGTGTTTACTATACTGTGTAATTTGAAACTTAAAAGCTGTTCACAGTAGCATTCTCTTGGGAAGCTGCTTGTGCATGGCGTTACAATATCATACATGAAATACAAATGAGATAAAAATGGGAAAATGTTCTTGACATAATGGATATGCTCTAGATAGTCAGAAATTTGATTTGATTTGCCAAAAGTCACACAAATTGCAAGGACTCAACATATTCAGATTTTCATTTTTATTATTTTTTTAAAATTAATGTATTAAAATTTAACTTAATATATTAAGATTTAATTAAGAGTTAAAAATGTTGATAGCGCACCAAGACTGTAGTCCAGAAGACTTGAGTTCAAATAGGTCCTCAGACACTCCCTAGCTTTGTGACCCTTAGGAATTCATTTAATTTCTTTTTGAATATGTTAATTTACCAGTAAAATGAGGATAATAATTTGTGCTAAAAACCCTTACCCAGATTTATGAGAATCATTTAGATGATATTAGACAATTACTTTGCATAGTTCATGAAGGTTGTACATGTTATTTTAATATTGTTTTCATAAATATTAGTGATGATAATGATACAGAACTAACTACTACAGTGAAATCAGCCACTCCCTGCTGCTTTCCGATAGTAACAAATTGGACATATTCCACTGACTGAGAAGATCCTTCCTGTGCCAGCAGAATTTAATCACCACTAGCAAGACTCTTTGAAACCAAGGAATCACAAATACTGAAGTCTGTAGAAATGATTCTGAAGTTTCCTTTCGTTAATGTGTCCATAACATTATTAACATTATCAATTATTTTATTATTATTTACAGTAATCATAATAACATTTACTTGGAAGAGTTATAGTCATTGTTGTGTTTGTGATTGTATCACCTATTTAGGGGTTACGAGATCTTTTTTATACCTTTCAAATTAGTCAACAAATCTACTACTCTTCCTTTGTATAAAACTTTTGGAATTGAAGGAAACAGTCCCAAGCTTCCTGTAACCTAGTATTCCAACTTCTTTTTCAGGTAAAAGTGATGGAATTTCATAGGATTTTGAAGTATAAGGTGCATTACAAATCATCCATTCATTTTAAGCTTTTGCTCTCATTTTATAAATGAGAATAGGTGGGACTACAGAGATAAATTGATCCAAGAAAAGTTACACAGGGTATAAACAACAGAAATGAGTTTTACTCCTAGGTTCTCTGACTCCAAAGCCAGAAGTAGCTTTGGCATATTATTACAAAGGTGCAAAATCTTTAGGGATTTTCTGGGAGTTATGAATACCAAACACAAAAGGGATTTAGAATTATCCCTATGGACATCAGTATTTGTAATTCCTTGGTGGCAAATAGACTTGCCAGGGGGAATGAAATTCTGCTGGGGTAGCAAGGCCCTCCTCTGCCATTGGGATATGGTTAACATTCTATTCTCCAAAACAAGTAGGGATTGATTTATTTCACTATTATTTAATGGTTGCCACAATATTTTATTCAATTATCTCCTTTTTTATATAACCACCAATTAGCTAGTGGAATTTATGAGCTGATTATCCTCCTGCCACTACCAAGTTTACCTGACTCAGCTAATGTTCTTCCTCCACTTCACACATACTGATTAACTCACCAATCACTGGAGACACATTCTCAATGGGACACCAGTGTGATAATGAAATGGTATTTAATGCTATTGTTATCCAGAAGGTAATCATTGGATGGTCATGACATACCACCTTCCTCAAAAGAAGAATATTTTTTTTAACTGCTTGTCTTTCTGGAAAGAGGTTTCTTATAAACTTAAGTTATGATTTATTACATACTCCATTGATGTAAATATGTAAAACATGTTAAAAAAAATAATGTCTAAACTATTTCTCGAACTTTTGAGGTTGCTTCTTTTCCCTTTTTTTTCCCCATCTCAAGTGGTGTATGATAGTCCAAACCCTACTTCACAGTCCATCATAGGATTTTACATCAGGTATTTGGGTTTTTAATGCAGCCGCTTCAATTCATCTGGAGCAGTGCCTGTTTTACCCAGTCCTTTAAAGGTAAGTTTGTCGTAAGAGCAAGAAGGGAAAGATATCTTCCAATTGAATCTTCTCCCTGGGAAGGAACTAAATTTCTGGGAAATCAAGTGATTTTGTCCAAAGTTAAAAATAGAAAGTAAAATAGACCAGATTCTGACTTCTAATTCAGTGTAAAACATAATGGCCAATCTTATCCAGAGAGAGAAAATGTGAGTCTTTGAGCATAACTGTTATACTTTCTGGCAAGTTATGGTCACATAGATAGGAAAAGAAATACTGGTGCATGTATCTGGAAGGAGACCCATTGCTCCATGAGCATACAGCTCAGTAGTATTAAATGCTGACTTCTTGGATACAGAGATTTTGATAACTGAGGCTCCAGAACATCATGCAATTGACTAATTAGTGATACAATCATTTGTTCTATAGATTTTTCTTTAAGTTTGTTAGTTATAAGAGACTCCTCTCCAATGTAAATACAATAATGTTTAAAAAAGGAATGTGGTGCAATACAAAGTAAGGATTTGCACTGAAAAATCCCAATGTTCAAAGGTCTTTTAATGACATTGAAAATGTCATCTCTTTCCATTTTATTCTGCAGTATCATCAATTTTGTGATGGGAATATTCTTAGAGGACATCTAGTGAATCCACATGTATTACAGATGAGGGTACTTTAGTAGCCCAAAGTTGCTAGGTGACTTTGGTTAAATGTGTAGATTTGCTACTTTAAAGTTTGCAAACATGGAGCAAGACTTTTGATTCCAAGTTCAGAATAAACTTCAGTCTACCACATTGCCTCTACTATTAGATAAGAGACAGTCAGAGATGGAAGGCAAGTCAAACATTCTGTATTTCAACTGCATGAGATATATGGGGAAATTTTTATTTTGTATTATTTTTATATGATCATTAAATGTGCAGATAGGGGGAAGTTTGAAGTTATAGTTTATCTAGTTAATCTTGATTTTAGCCAAAATTTTGACCAATTATCTCTTTTTATTCTTGTGAAGAAGATCAATGACAGCGGATCCATGAGTGGTTTGGTGGTGGTAATCAAGATATGTTAATTGTTCCATTTCAACCTGGGATTAGGAACCCAGTGAGTTTCTCCAGGGATCTGTGTTTGGATCTGTGCTATTTAGCACTGTTATCATGATTCAGATAAAGAATAAATGGCAAATAAATAAGATTTTCAGATTAAACAAGGGTTAGAGGAACAGGATAGTAAGAGATTTAGATTCTGAATCCAAATTTATCTGGACAGTGTAGAGCATTGGACTAAATTTAATGAGATAAAATTCAATGGTGCTAAATGTAAAGTTGTGCCTTTAAAATGTATCAAGAAAGAGGCATAGTTAGATTGTAGCTGTCTTTAAAAAAATCTACAAATATAAATAAATTGTAACTCAATTTGGCAACCATAAGACATTGCCATAACTATAAAAGTTGTGAAATCTTGGGGTAGTTCAAGAGAAATTTGGCTTCTAGGAAGAGGTAAGAGATAGTTACACAATATTCTGAACTTGATATACCTCATTTTTACCCCTTTGTTTGGTTCTAGACATCATTATTAAGGAATATTTTCATAAATTGTAATGTAATCATATTAGGGGAGTCAGAATAGTGATGGGTTGCTGGTAGTGTTAGGTATAGACGTAGCATGGTAGTAATATTTATTGTATTCATTGTCATGGCGGTAGCAATGGTGTTGGTGAAGGAGAAAGAAGAGGTGGAGGAGGAGGAGGATAAGAAACAGCAGCAATAGGGGGAAAAGGGAAAAGAAGAAGAGGAGGAGAAAGAGGAGGAGGAGGAAAAGAAGGAAGAAGAGGAATGGGAGGAAGGGGAGAAAGAAAAGGATAAGGGGAAGGAGCAGGAGGAAGAGGAGCAGCAGTAGGAGCAGGAAAAGTAGTTGTCTTCATTGTTCTACATGCAGAGGCTAGATGTTCCATTGTCAGATATGTAATAGTGAGTATTCTTTAAGAATATGGATTTGACTATTGGAATATTGAGGTCCTTATTTCTCTAAAATTCTGAATTTCTGTGGGTCTGCTGGTGCTCTCCCTCCCTCACCTCTGTCTCTGGGATTCCCTAGTATTTTTCAAAGCACATGATAATGTACAGTCACCTACATTTTGCTTATCCATATTGACTTCATTGTCAATCTTAACAACTTTAAAAAATTAATTTGGATAACTTTATATCTCTTATATTCACTCACAGATACATTTTGTAAAGACATATCATGTGATTTACCTGTGCTCTTTGATTGGTGTACTTGGAACTCTTAGTATATCATATGAACAAAGAGTATAATAAATATAAATATTGATCTTTGAGAAATTTCATCAGAAAAGTTATTCCTGTAATGGGAATCTCTATAGCAGTCACATAGCACAAGTAATAAGTTCTAGCATTGCTTGAGATAGAAATTACATGATCTGCCTGGTGTCATATAACTACTAAGCATAAGAGTTAGGGCAGAAACTTTGGTCTTTCTCACTGCAAGTGCAGTATTATTACATTGCCTCTGAAATATTATTTCATTCATTCCCCCAAAATTCATTGTGAACTTAAGTGAAAGGCACTTTGATAGACTTTGATTATATAAACATACACATGAAATGGTCCTGCTCTTAAAGAAAACCTCTACTACTGTAGGTTTGAGTGCTGGATTATGGAATAAATGGACCAGACAAAATGGATCATGTGTCTCTGCCTATACTTATTATTGCTTGGGAAAATGAATCAAAGGAATAAACAAGAAAAACAGGGGTACAGAGAAATTTCTGTAAATACAAGTAACAGACAATCTCCAAGAGGGAAGTCCATCATCAGTTAGGTGTATCTGAAGAGACTTCTTGGAAGGAGTAACCCAAACTGAGCTTTGAAGGAATAATTGATTTGCAGAAGAGCATGCATTTCAGGCATGAGGAAGAATACGTGAAAAGACTAAGAGTTAGAAATAGAATGTCCTGACTGGTCCTTGTATAGGCTTAATTTGGCTTGTTAGTGGACCAATGTGACTGGGTTGTAGAGCAAATGATTGAAAGTAATGAGCAACCTTCCTAGAAAGGCAGGATGGAGACATTTTCAAGCACTTTAAATGTTTTAAAAAGAACTTTGTGTTGTATCTTAGGGGCAAGAGAAATTTAAGATACTGTAGTCAGCTGGGAGTTCTGGAGTAAGGGCTTTGCAAGGAGGGTCTTTAATACATCTTTAGTACAGGAATATCAATTTGCTAGCAAACAGAAGGAGAACAAATTGTAGAGTGGAGAAACTGGAAGTGGACCAATTATCCAAATGTTGTTTAGTAATTATATTCATGCCCAACTCTGTGTAACCCTGTTTGGGGTTTTGTAGGAAAAGATTCTGGAGTGGTTTAACATTTCCTTCTCCAGTTCATTTTATAGATGAGAAAACTGAGGTAAACAGGGAAGAGTGACTTGCCCAGGGCAACACAGCTAGTATCTGATGCTTGATTTGAACATAGCTTAATGAGTCTTCCTGATTCCAGGCCCAGTATATTATCCACTGAGCCATCTATCTGTTCCTAGATCAATTAGAAGGGTATGTCAATAAAGCAGATGAAAGATGATAAGGGTCTATGGAGAAACTAGTTGTGTGACTATTGAAAGGAGAGACAGGTTGGATAGAAGATACCATGGGATATTAGAACAGATAAGATTTAATAATTTATCAGTAATGTTGTACTAACTGAAAAATTACTTGAGGCTCTGAACCTGGAAGATTAGGTGAATGGAGATGCCACCAACAGATAATGAAGAGTATAGTTGAGTTCTTTTTGTATGAAATGGTTCTGAGATATCTATATGATGTGTAGCTCCAAATATCCACTTGTGGACTCCAAACTGAAGAGACAGAGGAAGGCTGGAAACACACAAATATTCGGGTTATATATTTATATGTATGTGTGTATGTGTATGTATGTATGTACGTGTCTATGTCTATCTTGATTTATATAGATACAAATAGATGTGTATGCATGTATACTTGTGTGTATATCTTATATGTATATTTTTGGGAGTAATCTATAAAGAGATGACAATTTTAATGGTGGAATCTGATATTGCAAAGAATGAGTATAATGGCAAAAAAAGGAAAATGTATAAACAAGAGATTCTTTGGTGAGATCAACAGTCAGGCATTAGGACAATAATTATGTTCCAGCAAAGGAGTGACTGGTGACAAGAAGTAGAATAAAGAGAATAATATCACCAAAATCCCAAGAGGGAGAGAATATCCAGAAGACTAGAGACTCATCATTGGTACATGTCACTGAGAGTAATATATGATATATGTTAAGTTATAAGATGTATATTAACTTAAGAGTCCCATAAAATGTAAGTAAAGGGTTATGAAAACTGAAGATAGAATAACAAAAGATCACTACTTAAGAGTTCCTTTGTCACTTGGAAACAATGGATTCAGATGACTGATCAGATCAGAAGCAGATTGTGAAGTGAGAAGAGAAAAAAAAAATCAGACAGCAAGTGGATATAGTTTTGACCAGGGGGTTGACTGAGTAAAGGATGGAGAAATAAAGATTGATAAATTGATGTTTATGGGAGAATCAGGTGAAGTTATTTTTAAAGTATGAGAGAGAGTTGGGAATGGAGGTAGACAGCAGGGAAGGAACCAGTGACTAGGAAGACACTAAAAAGTAAATAAATTAATTTCCATTTTAAACTTCACTAGGTTATAGGAGCATTTGAGATCAAACCACTGGTAGAGAGGTATTGTTCTTGGAGAGTAAAAGACCCAAGTCTTTCCGGAAATGAGATGGAAGGAGGAGAGAGAAAAAAAAAATCACATTAAGCAGATATCTTTTAAAACAATTCTCTCAATAAAGTGAGCTCATTTTTAGAGAGAGGGAGTGTTCATATTGGAGGTTTATGATGACTACATGGAATAGTGGATAAAGTACAAGCTTTGGAGGTAGGAAAACATGCTTTTATTCCCGACTAAGATATGAACCAGCTATGTAACTCTCAACAAATTATCTACATTTTTTAACCTCTGTTTTCATATCTTTACACTGGGATACTTGTGAGAATCAAATGAGGTAACATATGTGAAATGCCTTATAAACACTAAATCACTATCCAAAGTTTATCTATTATTGTCTTTAAGAAGAATAGAAACACATCAGAACATTTCTATGTAAGGAATGGGATTTAATTGGAAAAGCAAACATAAAATGCCTTTCAACAGTGAGTACTTCAGATATGTTAAATAACATGTATGGAGGGAACTCAGTGACTTTTTCCAGCCTTTCCCGTCTTCTATATGTAGAAGACAAGAAAAAGTATGTGATGGCCATAATCTATGATTAGGGCTTGCCAAGACACAGATATAAATTGAACTAGAGCAGAAATGACTTCAGCAGAGAGGATGGTAGAAAGAATTAACTGAAGGGCTGGAATTGGAAGGGAGGAAAGTCAAATTAACATGAGGAAATAAATGAATGGAACAAGGAAGAAAGGGAAGGAATAAAAGGAAGGAGGGAGAAAGGAAGGCAGGGAGGGAGAAAAGTGTGGTAGAAGAGGGGAGATAATGAGCAAAGGAAGGAACCAGGCAGGCATGAAAAATAGGAAAAGTTTTACAACACACCCTAGAGGAGTATTACTACCAGAGGCATTTCTTCTAAGGTCTCAAGCAATGTCTTTACTTTCCACCAGAAGACAAAAACAAACAAACAACAGCAATAACAAGAAACCTTACATATGCAAGACTGAATAGGTTGCATGATAACAGCATATTAGTGTTTGTGTGCATACGTATGTGTGTACATGTATGCATGTATATGTATGTATATGTGTATATGCATAACTATACTAAATTAAATAAAATAATGAATGAAATACGTGTGTGTGTATATGTGCGTATGTATGTATGCATATACAAACACTTGATGCAGGGGAGAATAAGAAGGCCCTTTACAGAATTTGAAATTCAAACTATCCAGAAGATAGGAAAATTAAGAGATGGAGGTGAAGAGAGCCAAAAATCCATATGGGGAGGACAGCCACTGTAAATGCCCGGAATTATGAGATGGAATGGCACCATGGTATGTGTGAAATAAGCAAGTAGGGCCTTAGAAGTGATTAGTAAAGTGAATGGAAGGGATTAGAGGAATAGAAAACTGGGATTCAAGTTTGTGAAAGTATTTTAATGTTTAATGGAAGAATTTCCAGTTGATCTTAAAAGTAACTAGGAAGAATAAGATTTCTTGGGTGTGCATGTATGCAGGTGAATGGGAAGTATGGAGTAGGGTTGGTATTTTATGTGATTAGACCTGCAGTGGAAGACCAGTTTGGCAGCAAAGTGGAACCTTCAGGGGAGTAGAGTGAAACTTTAAACAGGTGGATTAACCAGAAAGTTGTTGTAACAGATCAGGGAAGAGATGATAAGACCAAGTAGGTGATAGATATTGGGTTTAAAGTAGGAAAAGAATATGAAAGTGGCTGTGAAGCTAGAAGATAAGATATGACAACTGACCAAAAATGTGAGGTAATTTTGAGTGAGGGAACGAACATGACAACCAGGTTAAGAGTTTAGGTGACTGAGAGCACAGGGAGGCCTTAGAGGGTAACTGGAAGGTTGCAATGAGTGGAAAGTTTCACAAAGAAGGATAATAAATTTTGAGGATATAGCTGTCCCTGATTTCATGTATCAGTCCAGTCACATGGAATAATGAAATTGGTAGATGTCCATTTGAAAGTTTCCATTTTTCCATCACTCTGATGGACTTAGCATCAGACAACTTGCATGTGAAACCCAGCATAGGGCTAGCTACTTCTGTGGTCTTGGATGAGGCTTTCATCACTGATCACTTTAATTTCCTCATGAGGGGCTGGCCTAAATTACTACCGACCTACCTTTTGACTCTAAATCTAGCATTTTATGCTAAAATGAGCATTGACCTTCAATGACTTGTGGTTAGATGACTATCACATGTAATAAAGTGTAAATCTTTTGGGGAGCAATTCTTTATGATGTCTCTATGACTGTAGTTGCCCATCCCTTCCCCTTTATTAAAAATATACATACAAGTTTACATATATGCATACATACACCTATATATAATGCCTAGGTCTAACAATTTTTCTTCTCACCAAGTAACCTCTCTTTAGAAGATCCACCCACCCCCCCTTTCACTATTCATCAGGGTGTAAAGACTAAATTCAGCTTGGAGACAGGATTCTTGTGTTTGAATTCTACCTCTGGCACTTACTAGCTGGGTGAGGAAGAATAAACCACTTAACCTCTCTAGGTCTCAATTTCCTCATCTCTTAATTGGGATGATGTCTGTAGTACTTACTTTTCAGAATTATTTTGAAGTTTGAATTAGGCATTGTCAATAAAACATTTTGTAAAGGTTAAAGTATCATTTACTGTTATTATTACTCATAATCACTAAACATTTTCTTTCTTTTTAACCAGATATATAATTTCACTGGATTCAAGAGTCTCCTAACAAGGAAGCTCCCCCTACCCATACAGTTATTCTCCTACTTGGCACCTTCTTCAGAAATACCCAGGTACTTTTAAACTAAGTGATTTGCCCAGAGTCCTACAGACAGAAGCAGGGCAGGAAAGAAGTTTTCCTGACTCCAAGATTATTACTCCACCTACTCGTTTATCTCAATCAAGCTTCAGATCATCCTTTCTCATTCTACTTAAAAGTCACCTACTCATTCACCTTATCTACAGTTTCGTCTAACATGGGAAATGTGTACTTGCAACATAACTAGGAGTTAAATTAATATGTTGTATTTTAATCATTGATAATCATGATGTTGACTCATGTTTTCCCTTTTTCAGTTACTGAGAAACTAGTTACACAAAAAGAAATTACATTTACCAATTACCTCTAAGAAAAAAGAGAGAAGAATCACATTCCTTAGCATTTAGGGTGTTGTAGCCCTTCTTTCCCACTGTACAAAATTCTTTCCTAAAAGAATAAGTAGTTTCTTAGAGAAGGTTCATGACTGACTCAATTTGGAATTAAATTAACTGGATATTTTTTTAGGTAAGGTAGAGACAAGGTGTCAGTCATTAGAGGAAGAAATGAAGAGAAAAGGAAAGATCCAATAAAACTATGGGAAAATAAGGAATCGGGCAGAGGATTGACCAAAATGGAGAATAAAAACAATGTAACTGAATTCATTCTGCTAGGCCTCACACGAAGTCCGAAGCTTCGAAAAATTTACTTTGTCATTTTTTTAATCATATATATTATCACAATTATAGGAAACTTACTCATTGTCATAACCATGACAGCCAGCCAGACTTTGAGATCACCCATGTACTTTTTTCTCACCTTCTTATCCATTGTGGATACTACCTTTTCTTCAGTCATTGTTCCTGGAATGGTTGCAGATTTACTCTATGAGAAGATAATCATCTCCTTGGAAGGCTGTCTGTCTCAGCTCTTCGCAGATCATTTTTTTGGTGGTGTTGGAATCATCCTCCTTGTGGTCATGGCATATGATCGCTATGTGGCTATCTGCAAACCTCTGCACTACATGGTCATCATGAATCCTCATGTGTGCCGTATGTTAGTGGCAGCAGCCTGGGTGGGGGGCTTCATACATGCCACCATACAACTCCTCTTCATGGCCCATCTTCCCTTCTGTGGCCCTAATATTATTGATCACTTCATGTGTGACTTGTTCCCATTGCTGAAACTGGCCTGCATGGACACCCAAGTTCTTGGTCTTTTAGTCATTGCTAACAGTGGAGTTATGTGCCTGTCCATCTTCCTCATATTAATTGGCTCCTATGTCGTTATTCTTTCTTCCCTGAAGGGTGGCAGTTCAGAAGGAAGGAGGAAGGCCCTTTCCACTTGCAGTTCTCACTTCACAGTGGTCATCCTATTTTTTGTTCCTTGTATATTCTTATACGTGAGGCCAGTAGTCACTTTTCCTATAGATAAAGCTGTGTCTCTGTGTGTAAGTATGATTACTCCTATGTTAAACCCCTTGATCTACTCTCTTAGGAATACAGAGGTTAAAAATGCCATGAGGAAACTCTGGATTACAAAAGTGACTTTGTTTTTTCAATAAAATGTATCCAACTATCAAATCATTCAAATGAAGAAAAAGATATTAATAGTTTAGTAGTTTAATTTGTCATTTCTTTTGTGCAAAGTTAGTCCCTTGCGCAGAGCTAATCAGAATGACCCCATGTTCAAAGCTTGTTTAGTCTTCAGTATTGTCCCAATCAGCCATGCATACAAATCCCATTTTCTTATGATACTACAATGGCAGCACTAATCCCATATCCTCATGATTATTTAAGTCAGTCAATATTGTTTTGCCTTTATATATTGTTCCATCTATACATTTTCCCCCATTTCTTAAAGCAGCATGAACAGTTTGAAACCCTCACTGGCAAGACCCAACTACATACTACTTTGTTATGCTAATAAAATATTTTTCTCTTTTTTATCTCTCTAAGTTTACTTATGGATTAGGATGAGGCCCAAAATAAAATTTCCTTTTAACAATATTTTATACTCTTGTTCTCATACTCCTTTTACTAACAAAGGTCAAAATCCCATTATAACTTCCCATGACACTATTAGTTTTCCCATAAGTGTTATATAAAAATAATAACTAGCTGTACTTTTAAGGAGGGAAGGAGAGAGGGAGGCAGAGGGAGAAGGATAGAAAAAGGAAGAGGGAGATAGAGAGGAAAAGGGGGAGAGAAAGAGACAAAGACTGAGAACATATGAAATATTCTTCATATATAGTCCTCCACCTATACAAAGCAATGGGATACATGGTTTCTGTACTTTTCTCTAGAGATAGCCATCACTATTTTCATAACACAAAGTTCAGTTTCATTTTTGACCATTGTCCCTTCTCTTGTCACAGTAATTTCTTGGCATTGCTTTCTTTACTCTATATCTAGTTTTATATATCTTCCCATGCTTTTCTTAGTTACTCATACTCATCATTTCTTATGGCACAATGATGCTAGAGTCAGGTAGGCTGCAACTATTTATTAGGAGTCTACTCTATGCCAAGCACTGGGCTAAGCCCTAGAGATACAAAGAAAGGGAAACCAATTGGAACCCTACCTTCAGTGAATTAACATTCTAATGAGGTAGACAGCAAGCAATCAACTACACACATACTTATTATTCACTGTGTCATCCCATCATAAAACTAGTCATTTGTAATAACCAGAACAGGCTTTTTGGCCACTTAATCCTTCACATTTTTGCTTATGGTGTTTCATTTGTCTGCAATGCTCCCAACCCTTCTTGTCTTTTGCCCTTTTTCTCCTGCCAATCCAAGTCTAAATAATTTTTCTTCAAGACCTGAATTAAAACAGAACAAAACAAAAACATCACTTTCATTGAAGATCTCTCCAATTAACATCAGTCACTTCTAGCACTGAATACTTGTACTCATTGGCTGTATCATTCAAACATCTAACAATTAATTTAAGAAAATACCTACTCTATGTAGAACTCTCAATTACACGTCCTGTATTGTTGTGTATTTATGTCATAAATCTTGTATCTCAAGATAGAGTACAAAGTGACTGAAAACAAGGACCTTTTCATGTGCTCCTCAACTATCCTCTATAGGAGATAATTAATAAAGAGTAGAAACTGGGGGTTACATATACTTATGGCCATCTAGTGACAAGTACTTGATAAGGAAATGGCAAACCACTTCTGTACCAAAAATGAGGTCACAATTGATAGTAATAAAGAATGAAAAAGGATCAGTGGGATGGAGTGGGTTCTCTACTCACTTCTCTATCTGTTCTAATTTGATTACACCCCATTTATTCAGTAAGAAGCACTATTGCAAGAAAGAACACTCATTGGTCTCTTAAAGTGTCCATGTCTGTCTCAAAGCAGGAAACCAAGAATACATCCAGAACTTTGGGAACCTTCATCTAATGACTGGTCCTACTGGATAAATGAATTAAACATCAGTTGATAAATGGACTGCATTTTCTTTATTATTTTGCCTGGAATAATCAGGGTAGGAGTTAGGAGTGGAATACAAAACACACCAATTTATGACTTGCCTAAATCTCCTATGTTTAGAGTAGCCTGAATATTTTCTGGGTGGTGGTCTGTGTCCAAGAAGAATTTAGAGACACATGATGGTGCATCCTTTTATTAATTATAAAAAAGTAAAATAGAATGAACAACATCCCTTTGGTCCCAGGTATATCATTATGGAAAGGCTGTAGGGCTAACGTTAAGAGAAATTTAATAAGTCAAAAGATAATCAGAGTCCTTGGTATGTGTGGATCACAAGACAATTCTAATTGAATGTAATTATTTTGTTTAGACTACTAAGTCAGCCCCGTTATCCATATAGGTCAACCTAGATCATTCATTTTCTGAGGATTGTAAGTTTTCAGCAATTTCATTCTGAAAATATAACTATCAAAGTGACTTTGGAACTTGCCAGTTCATGGGATTTCCTGGAGAGGACTGCCAGGTCAGTGTTTTGTTAGTGCCACCTTGTGGTTCCAAAAAAATAGCAATAACAACACAGTTACACAAATTCACACGCCCACACATATTTGTGGTTTACAAATATTTTCCTCCTAATATCATTACAAAACTGAATCACTAAACATTAAAAGGATACACAATTTTCCCAGAATGAGATCACTGACCTATGGGCCATAACATTTCCATGCTACCTTTCTGAGCTCACCTGGGTGGAGGGAGGGAAAGGGGACCATTATTTCACCAGAGGCAAGGATTTTTAATAGGGTATTCATTAAGAGAACTGAAGTAGGAATAATGATGGAAAGTTAAAGAACCCATAAAATTTGGAATCCATGTCCATAACCAAAACTTTCTCTTTTGTCTTCTATTATTTAAAAAAATATTATTTATTTTCAATGTTCTTTAAATATTTCTTTTGAATTCCAAATTTTATCACTTCCTCTCGCCCCTCTCCCACACACTGAGAAGGCAAGGAATGTGATATCAAGTATATATATGTGAATTCATTCAAAAAGTATTTCAATATTAGCCATGCCTGGAAAAAAAAGTTAGAAAAATAAAGTTCATAAGATATATTCCAATTTGTGCTTAGAATGTATCCGTTTCTTCTGTGGAGGAAGATAGCATTTTTTTCTCATAAGTTTTTTAGAACTGTCTCAAACCATTGCATGAATCACAATACCTAAGATACTCACAATTTATTATTGAATAGTATACATGTTACTGTGTACAAATTT
This sequence comes from Pseudochirops corinnae, assembly GCA_028646515.1. NCBI lineage: Eukaryota > Metazoa > Chordata > Mammalia > Diprotodontia > Pseudocheiridae > Pseudochirops > Pseudochirops corinnae. The sequence continues at coordinate 17,132 of JAQQSV010002027.1, forward strand.
TTCCTAGTTCTGCCAACTTAACTTTCCATCTGTTCATATAAGCCTTCCCAGGTTTTTGTGAAGCCATCTTGTTCACGATTTCTTATACACAAATTGTTCCATCACAATAACTTACCATAGCTTATTCAGCCACTCCACAGTTAATAGGCATCCCCTCAATTTCTAATTCTTTACCATCAGAAAAAGAGCTGCTATAAATATTTTTGTACATATAGGACCTTTCATTTTTCCTTTGATCACTTTGGGATGCAGTCCTAGAAGTGGTATTGCTAGGTCAAAAAGGTATATACACAGATGTATTATCCTTCAGGCACAGGCACAAATTGATCTTGAGAATGATTGGATAATATCACAACAATAGCAACAGTGCATTAATGGTCCATTTTTTTTTCACATCTCCTCTAGCATTTGTCATTTTCCATTTCTGTCATATTAACCTATTTGATTATGGTACCTCAAAATTGTCTTAATTCACATTTCTCTAATTAATAGGGATGATAGAGTATTTTTAATATGACCATAAAAGCTTTTATTTCTTCTGAAAACTGCCTATTTATATTCTTTGATCATTTATCACTTGTGGAGTGACTTGTAGTCTTGTAATTTTGCCTGTCAACATAACAGAGAACTGAGGTCTTTATTAGAGAAACTTACTATATTTCCCCCAAGTTTCCTTCTAATCTTGTCTGCATTGGTTTTGTTGTAAAAAAATCTATTTTAAATTCCATGTAATCAAAATTATACACTTTACTCTCAGTAAATGGAATTAGAGGAACAGCAAGGATTTGTACAGTATCTCTTTATACAATTTACACCATTTCCCAAATGATGTTTGGTTTTTGATGGTAGGGAAGTTTACTTTTTTGTCCCTCTCCTTAAAGTTTAGGACAATGTCTAGCAAGAAATTTTTGATCAACAAAGGTCAGTTAAATTTAATGGCAAACAGGGCTTTGAATTAATAAGAGACTGAAACCCTGAGGATACTTCAAACCAAGTTTTTGTGATTATGACATGACATTGTAACTTTATCGTTGTGTTTTCTTCACTACCAATGGTGTAAACATATAAATATTTTAAAATAATATAAAATAAATATAAAATATATAAATAAATAAAAATAAATATTATGTTTTATATAAATATATAAATGTAGTTTGCATTATTTTTTTAATTTGTCTTTATTGTTTGTTTATGTTTAGTTTACAAGATTCAGTTCCACAGTCCCTTCATTTTCAAATTTTCTCCCCATTCCTATCCTCGTCCCCCATGGGGGCATGCAATCAAATATAGGATCTGCAAATACTTTCACATTAGACATTAGTCAGGTCATAAGGGATGTAAGGGATGGAATGAATAATGGGAAAGAGGAAGCAAAATCAAAGAAGAAAAAGAAAGAGAGCAGGTAGTTTACTTCAGTCTGCATTCACACTAGAAGTCCTTTCTAGTTCTTTCTCTGAATGTAGACATCTCTCTCCATCATTAGTCTTTTGGAGTTGTCTTATAACCCTGCATTGCTGAGAAAAGTCCAGTCTATCAAAGTTGGTCATCACACATATGTTGTGTCTAATTGTGTACAAATTTCTCCTGCTTCTTCTTTTCTTACTCAGCATCAGTTCATATGAGCCTCTCCAGGTAAATATGAAGTCAATCTGCTCCTATCTTATAGCACAATTCTATTCTATTATATTCATAAAAGACATCTTGTTTAGCTATTCCCCACTTGATGGTCATCCCTTTAATTTCCAATTCTTTGCCATTACAAAAAGAGCTGCAAGAAATATTTTTGTACATGTGGGTCTTCCTCCCACTTCTATGATCTCTTTGGGATACAACCTTAGAAGTGGTATTGCTAGGTCAGAGAGTATGAAACTATGTATAGCCCTTTTGACATACAGAATGGTTGAATCAGTTCACAACACCACCAACAATGTATTGGTGTTCCAATTTTTCCACATCCTATCCAGCATTTGTCATTTTCCTGTTTTGCCATCTTAGCCAATATGACTGTTGAGATGTTTTTCTACAGTGTTGTTTTGATTTGCATTTCTCTAATCAGTAGTGATTTAGGGCATTTTTATATGCTTATAGATACCTTTAATTTCTTCCTCTGAAAACTGCCTGTTGATGTCCTTTGACCATTTATCAATTGGGGAATGACTTGTATTCTTATAGATTTGACTAAATTCTTTGTATATTTTAGAAATGAGGCATTTATCAGAGACATTGGTTGTCAAAATTATTTCAAAATTTTCCACTTCTCTTTTTATCTTGGTTCATTGGTTTTGTTTGTACAAAAACTTTTCAATTTAATGAAATAAAAACTATCCATTTTGAATTGTATAGTGCTCTCTAATTCTTGTTTGGTCATAAAGTCTTCCCCTCTCCATAAATCTGACACATAGCCTATTCCTTACTTTCCAAGATTGCTT
>JAQQSV010002027.1:19660-39420 GCA_028646515.1 Pseudochirops corinnae
CAGCAGTCAATGAGTATAGTAATCTACTGTTTGATAAACCCAAAGACCCTAGTTTGGGGGATAAGAACTTGCTATTTGACAAAAACTCCTGGGAAAATTGGAAGACAGTTTGGCAGAAACTGGGCATAGACCATTATCTAACACCATAAACCAACAATTCTAAATGAGTGCATGATCTAGGTATAAAGGCTGACACTGTAAGCAATCTTGGAAAGTAAGGAATAGGCTATGTGTCAGATTTATGGAGAGGGGAAGACTTTATGACCAAACAAGAATTAGAGAGCACTATACAATTCAAAATGGATAGTTTTTATTTCATTAAATTGAAAAGTTTTTGTACAAACAAAACCAATGAACCAAGATAAAAAGAGAAGTGGAAAATTTTGAAATAATTTTGACAACCAATGTCTCTGATAAATGCCTCATTTCTAAAATATACAAAGAATTTAGTCAAATCTATAAGAATACAAGTCATTCCCCAATTGATAAATGGTCAAAGGACATCAACAGGCAGTTTTCAGAGGAAGAAATTAAAGGTATCTATAAGCATATAAAAATGCCCTAAATCACTACTGATTAGAGAAATGCAAATCAAAACAACACTGTAGAAAAACATCTCAACAGTCATATTGGCTAAGATGGCAAAACAGGAAAATGACAAATGCTGGATAGGATGTGGAAAAATTGGAACACCAATACATTGTTGGTGGTGTTGTGAACTGATTCAACCATTCTGTATGTCAAAAGGGCTATACATAGTTTCATACTCTCTGACCTAGCAATACCACTTCTAAGGTTGTATCCCAAAGAGATCATAGAAGTGGGAGGAAGACCCACATGTACAAAAATATTTCTTGCAGCTCTTTTTGTAATGGCAAAGAATTGGAAATTAAAGGGATGACCATCAAGTGGGGAATAGCTAAACAAGATGTCTTTTATGAATATAATAGAATAGAATTGTGCTATAAGATAGGAGCAGATTGACTTCATATTTACCTGGAGAGGCTCATATGAACTGATGCTGAGTAAGAAAAGAAGAAGCAGGAGAAATTTGTACACAATTAGACACAACATATGTGTGATGACCAACTTTGATAGACTGGACTTTTCTCAGCAATGCAGGGTTATAAGACAACTCCAAAAGACTAATGATGGAGAGAGATGTCTACATTCAGAGAAAGAACTAGAAAGGACTTCTAGTGTGAATGCAGACTGAAGTAAACTACCTGCTCTCTTTCTTTTTCTTCTTTGATTTTGCTTCCTCTTTCCCATTATTCATTCCATCCCTTACATCCCTTATGACCTGACTAATGTCTAATGTGAAAGTATTTGCAGATCCTATATTTGATTGCATGCCCCCATGGGGGACGAGGATAGGAATGGGGAGAAAATTTGAAAATGAAGGGACTGTGGAACTGAATCTTGTAAACTAAACATAAACAAACAATAAAGACAAATTAAAAAAATAATGCAAACTACATTTATATATTTATATAAAACATAATATTTATTTTTATTTATTTATATATTTTATATTTATTTTATATTATTTTAAAATATTTATATGTTTACACCATTGGTAGTGAAGAAAACACAACGATAAAGTTACAATGTCATGTCATAATCACAAAAACTTGGTTTGAAGTATCCTCAGGGTTTCAGTCTCTTATTAATTCAAAGCCCTGTTTGCCATTAAATTTAACTGACCTTTGTTGATCAAAAATTTCTTGCTAGACATTGTCCTAAACTTTAAGGAGAGGGACAAAAAAGTAAACTTCCCTACCATCAAAAACCAAACATCATTTGGGAAATGGTGTAAATTGTATAAAGAGATACTGTACAAATCCTTGCTGTTCCTCTAATTCCATTTACTGAGAGTAAAGTGTATAATTTTGATTACATGGAATTTAAAATAGATTTTTTTACAACAAAACCAATGCAGACAAGATTAGAAGGAAACTTGGGGGAAATATAGTAAGTTTCTCTAATAAAGACCTCAGTTCTCTGTTATGTTGACAGGCAAAATTACAAGACTACAAGTCACTCCACAAGTGATAAATGATCAAAGAATATAAATAGGCAGTTTTCAGAAGAAATAAAAGCTTTTATGGTCATATTAAAAATACTCTATCATCCCTATTAATTAGAGAAATGTGAATTAAGACAATTTTGAGGTACCATAATCAAATAGGTTAATATGACAGAAATGGAAAATGACAAATGCTAGAGGAGATGTGAAAAAAAAATGGACCATTAATGCACTGTTGCTATTGTTGTGATATTATCCAATCATTCTCAAGATCAATTTGTGCCTGTGCCTGAAGGATAATACATCTGTGTATATACCTTTTTGACCTAGCAATACCACTTCTAGGACTGCATCCCAAAGTGATCAAAGGAAAAATGAAAGGTCCTATATGTACAAAAATATTTATAGCAGCTCTTTTTCTGATGGTAAAGAATTAGAAATTGAGGGGATGCCTATTAACTGTGGAGTGGCTGAATAAGCTATGGTAAGTTATTGTGATGGAACAATTTGTGTATAAGAAATCGTGAACAAGATGGCTTCACAAAAACCTGGGAAGGCTTATATGAACAGATGGAAAGTTAAGTTGGCAGAACTAGGAAAAATTTGTACACAGTAACATGTATACTATTCAATAATAAATTGTGAGTATCTTAGGTATTGTGATTCATGCAATGGTTTGAGACAGTTCTAAAAAACTTATGAGAAAAAAATGCTATCTTCCTCCACAGAAGAAACGGATACATTCTAAGCACAAATTGGAATATATCTTATGAACTTTATTTTTCTAACTTTTTTTTCCAGGCATGGCTAATATTGAAATACTTTTTGAATGAATTCACATATATATACTTGATATCACATTCCTTGCCTTCTCAGTGTGTGGGAGAGGGGCGAGAGGAAGTGATAAAATTTGGAATTCAAAAGAAATATTTAAAGAACATTGAAAATAAATAATATTTTTTTAAATAATAGAAGACAAAAGAGAAAGTTTTGGTTATGGACATGGATTCCAAATTTTATGGGTTCTTTAACTTTCCATCATTATTCCTACTTCAGTTCTCTTAATGAATACCCTATTAAAAATCCTTGCCTCTGGTGAAATAATGGTCCCCTTTCCCTCCCTCCACCCAGGTGAGCTCAGAAAGGTAGCATGGAAATGTTATGGCCCATAGGTCAGTGATCTCATTCTGGGAAAATTGTGTATCCTTTTAATGTTTAGTGATTCAGTTTTGTAATGATATTAGGAGGAAAATATTTGTAAACCACAAATATGTGTGGGCGTGTGAATTTGTGTAACTGTGTTGTTATTGCTATTTTTTTGGAACCACAAGGTGGCACTAACAAAACACTGACCTGGCAGTCCTCTCCAGGAAATCCCATGAACTGGCAAGTTCCAAAGTCACTTTGATAGTTATATTTTCAGAATGAAATTGCTGAAAACTTACAATCCTCAGAAAATGAATGATCTAGGTTGACCTATATGGATAACGGGGCTGACTTAGTAGTCTAAACAAAATAATTACATTCAATTAGAATTGTCTTGTGATCCACACATACCAAGGACTCTGATTATCTTTTGACTTATTAAATTTCTCTTAACGTTAGCCCTACAGCCTTTCCATAATGATATACCTGGGACCAAAGGGATGTTGTTCATTCTATTTTACTTTTTTATAATTAATAAAAGGATGCACCATCATGTGTCTCTAAATTCTTCTTGGACACAGACCACCACCCAGAAAATATTCAGGCTACTCTAAACATAGGAGATTTAGGCAAGTCATAAATTGGTGTGTTTTGTATTCCACTCCTAACTCCTACCCTGATTATTCCAGGCAAAATAATAAAGAAAATGCAGTCCATTTATCAACTGATGTTTAATTCATTTATCCAGTAGGACCAGTCATTAGATGAAGGTTCCCAAAGTTCTGGATGTATTCTTGGTTTCCTGCTTTGAGACAGACATGGACACTTTAAGAGACCAATGAGTGTTCTTTCTTGCAATAGTGCTTCTTACTGAATAAATGGGGTGTAATCAAATTAGAACAGATAGAGAAGTGAGTAGAGAACCCACTCCATCCCACTGATCCTTTTTCATTCTTTATTACTATCAATTGTGACCTCATTTTTGGTACAGAAGTGGTTTGCCATTTCCTTATCAAGTACTTGTCACTAGATGGCCATAAGTATATGTAACCCCCAGTTTCTACTCTTTATTAATTATCTCCTATAGAGGATAGTTGAGGAGCACATGAAAAGGTCCTTGTTTTCAGTCACTTTGTACTCTATCTTGAGATACAAGATTTATGACATAAATACACAACAATACAGGACGTGTAATTGAGAGTTCTACATAGAGTAGGTATTTTCTTAAATTAATTGTTAGATGTTTGAATGATACAGCCAATGAGTACAAGTATTCAGTGCTAGAAGTGACTGATGTTAATTGGAGAGATCTTCAATGAAAGTGATGTTTTTGTTTTGTTCTGTTTTAATTCAGGTCTTGAAGAAAAATTATTTAGACTTGGATTGGCAGGAGAAAAAGGGCAAAAGACAAGAAGGGTTGGGAGCATTGCAGACAAATGAAACACCATAAGCAAAAATGTGAAGGATTAAGTGGCCAAAAAGCCTGTTCTGGTTATTACAAATGACTAGTTTTATGATGGGATGACACAGTGAATAATAAGTATGTGTGTAGTTGATTGCTTGCTGTCTACCTCATTAGAATGTTAATTCACTGAAGGTAGGGTTCCAATTGGTTTCCCTTTCTTTGTATCTCTAGGGCTTAGCCCAGTGCTTGGCATAGAGTAGACTCCTAATAAATAGTTGCAGCCTACCTGACTCTAGCATCATTGTGCCATAAGAAATGATGAGTATGAGTAACTAAGAAAAGCATGGGAAGATATATAAAACTAGATATAGAGTAAAGAAAGCAATGCCAAGAAATTACTGTGACAAGAGAAGGGACAATGGTCAAAAATGAAACTGAACTTTGTGTTATGAAAATAGTGATGGCTATCTCTAGAGAAAAGTACAGAAACCATGTATCCCATTGCTTTGTATAGGTGGAGGACTATATATGAAGAATATTTCATATGTTCTCAGTCTTTGTCTCTTTCTCTCCCCCTTTTCCTCTCTATCTCCCTCTTCCTTTTTCTATCCTTCTCCCTCTGCCTCCCTCTCTCCTTCCCTCCTTAAAAGTACAGCTAGTTATTATTTTTATATAACACTTATGGGAAAACTAATAGTGTCATGGGAAGTTATAATGGGATTTTGACCTTTGTTAGTAAAAGGAGTATGAGAACAAGAGTATAAAATATTGTTAAAAGGAAATTTTATTTTGGGCCTCATCCTAATCCATAAGTAAACTTAGAGAGATAAAAAAGAGAAAAATATTTTATTAGCATAACAAAGTAGTATGTAGTTGGGTCTTGCCAGTGAGGGTTTCAAACTGTTCATGCTGCTTTAAGAAATGGGGGAAAATGTATAGATGGAACAATATATAAAGGCAAAACAATATTGACTGACTTAAATAATCATGAGGATATGGGATTAGTGCTGCCATTGTAGTATCATAAGAAAATGGGATTTGTATGCATGGCTGATTGGGACAATACTGAAGACTAAACAAGCTTTGAACATGGGGTCATTCTGATTAGCTCTGCGCAAGGGACTAACTTTGCACAAAAGAAATGACAAATTAAACTACTAAACTATTAATATCTTTTTCTTCATTTGAATGATTTGATAGTTGGATACATTTTATTGAAAAAACAAAGTCACTTTTGTAATCCAGAGTTTCCTCATGGCATTTTTAACCTCTGTATTCCTAAGAGAGTAGATCAAGGGGTTTAACATAGGAGTAATCATACTTACACACAGAGACACAGCTTTATCTATAGGAAAAGTGACTACTGGCCTCACGTATAAGAATATACAAGGAACAAAAAATAGGATGACCACTGTGAAGTGAGAACTGCAAGTGGAAAGGGCCTTCCTCCTTCCTTCTGAACTGCCACCCTTCAGGGAAGAAAGAATAACGACATAGGAGCCAATTAATATGAGGAAGATGGACAGGCACATAACTCCACTGTTAGCAATGACTAAAAGACCAAGAACTTGGGTGTCCATGCAGGCCAGTTTCAGCAATGGGAACAAGTCACACATGAAGTGATCAATAATATTAGGGCCACAGAAGGGAAGATGGGCCATGAAGAGGAGTTGTATGGTGGCATGTATGAAGCCCCCCACCCAGGCTGCTGCCACTAACATACGGCACACATGAGGATTCATGATGACCATGTAGTGCAGAGGTTTGCAGATAGCCACATAGCGATCATATGCCATGACCACAAGGAGGATGATTCCAACACCACCAAAAAAATGATCTGCGAAGAGCTGAGACAGACAGCCTTCCAAGGAGATGATTATCTTCTCATAGAGTAAATCTGCAACCATTCCAGGAACAATGACTGAAGAAAAGGTAGTATCCACAATGGATAAGAAGGTGAGAAAAAAGTACATGGGTGATCTCAAAGTCTGGCTGGCTGTCATGGTTATGACAATGAGTAAGTTTCCTATAATTGTGATAATATATATGATTAAAAAAATGACAAAGTAAATTTTTCGAAGCTTCGGACTTCGTGTGAGGCCTAGCAGAATGAATTCAGTTACATTGTTTTTATTCTCCATTTTGGTCAATCCTCTGCCCGATTCCTTATTTTCCCATAGTTTTATTGGATCTTTCCTTTTCTCTTCATTTCTTCCTCTAATGACTGACACCTTGTCTCTACCTTACCTAAAAAAATATCCAGTTAATTTAATTCCAAATTGAGTCAGTCATGAACCTTCTCTAAGAAACTACTTATTCTTTTAGGAAAGAATTTTGTACAGTGGGAAAGAAGGGCTACAACACCCTAAATGCTAAGGAATGTGATTCTTCTCTCTTTTTTCTTAGAGGTAATTGGTAAATGTAATTTCTTTTTGTGTAACTAGTTTCTCAGTAACTGAAAAAGGGAAAACATGAGTCAACATCATGATTATCAATGATTAAAATACAACATATTAATTTAACTCCTAGTTATGTTGCAAGTACACATTTCCCATGTTAGACGAAACTGTAGATAAGGTGAATGAGTAGGTGACTTTTAAGTAGAATGAGAAAGGATGATCTGAAGCTTGATTGAGATAAACGAGTAGGTGGAGTAATAATCTTGGAGTCAGGAAAACTTCTTTCCTGCCCTGCTTCTGTCTGTAGGACTCTGGGCAAATCACTTAGTTTAAAAGTACCTGGGTATTTCTGAAGAAGGTGCCAAGTAGGAGAATAACTGTATGGGTAGGGGGAGCTTCCTTGTTAGGAGACTCTTGAATCCAGTGAAATTATATATCTGGTTAAAAAGAAAGAAAATGTTTAGTGATTATGAGTAATAATAACAGTAAATGATACTTTAACCTTTACAAAATGTTTTATTGACAATGCCTAATTCAAACTTCAAAATAATTCTGAAAAGTAAGTACTACAGACATCATCCCAATTAAGAGATGAGGAAATTGAGACCTAGAGAGGTTAAGTGGTTTATTCTTCCTCACCCAGCTAGTAAGTGCCAGAGGTAGAATTCAAACACAAGAATCCTGTCTCCAAGCTGAATTTAGTCTTTACACCCTGATGAATAGTGAAAGGGGGGGTGGGTGGATCTTCTAAAGAGAGGTTACTTGGTGAGAAGAAAAATTGTTAGACCTAGGCATTATATATAGGTGTATGTATGCATATATGTAAACTTGTATGTATATTTTTAATAAAGGGGAAGGGATGGGCAACTACAGTCATAGAGACATCATAAAGAATTGCTCCCCAAAAGATTTACACTTTATTACATGTGATAGTCATCTAACCACAAGTCATTGAAGGTCAATGCTCATTTTAGCATAAAATGCTAGATTTAGAGTCAAAAGGTAGGTCGGTAGTAATTTAGGCCAGCCCCTCATGAGGAAATTAAAGTGATCAGTGATGAAAGCCTCATCCAAGACCACAGAAGTAGCTAGCCCTATGCTGGGTTTCACATGCAAGTTGTCTGATGCTAAGTCCATCAGAGTGATGGAAAAATGGAAACTTTCAAATGGACATCTACCAATTTCATTATTCCATGTGACTGGACTGATACATGAAATCAGGGACAGCTATATCCTCAAAATTTATTATCCTTCTTTGTGAAACTTTCCACTCATTGCAACCTTCCAGTTACCCTCTAAGGCCTCCCTGTGCTCTCAGTCACCTAAACTCTTAACCTGGTTGTCATGTTCGTTCCCTCACTCAAAATTACCTCACATTTTTGGTCAGTTGTCATATCTTATCTTCTAGCTTCACAGCCACTTTCATATTCTTTTCCTACTTTAAACCCAATATCTATCACCTACTTGGTCTTATCATCTCTTCCCTGATCTGTTACAACAACTTTCTGGTTAATCCACCTGTTTAAAGTTTCACTCTACTCCCCTGAAGGTTCCACTTTGCTGCCAAACTGGTCTTCCACTGCAGGTCTAATCACATAAAATACCAACCCTACTCCATACTTCCCATTCACCTGCATACATGCACACCCAAGAAATCTTATTCTTCCTAGTTACTTTTAAGATCAACTGGAAATTCTTCCATTAAACATTAAAATACTTTCACAAACTTGAATCCCAGTTTTCTATTCCTCTAATCCCTTCCATTCACTTTACTAATCACTTCTAAGGCCCTACTTGCTTATTTCACACATACCATGGTGCCATTCCATCTCATAATTCCGGGCATTTACAGTGGCTGTCCTCCCCATATGGATTTTTGGCTCTCTTCACCTCCATCTCTTAATTTTCCTATCTTCTGGATAGTTTGAATTTCAAATTCTGTAAAGGGCCTTCTTATTCTCCCCTGCATCAAGTGTTTGTATATGCATACATACATACGCACATATACACACACACGTATTTCATTCATTATTTTATTTAATTTAGTATAGTTATGCATATACACATATACATACATATACATGCATACATGTACACACATACGTATGCACACAAACACTAATATGCTGTTATCATGCAACCTATTCAGTCTTGCATATGTAAGGTTTCTTGTTATTGCTGTTGTTTGTTTGTTTTTGTCTTCTGGTGGAAAGTAAAGACATTGCTTGAGACCTTAGAAGAAATGCCTCTGGTAGTAATACTCCTCTAGGGTGTGTTGTAAAACTTTTCCTATTTTTCATGCCTGCCTGGTTCCTTCCTTTGCTCATTATCTCCCCTCTTCTACCACACTTTTCTCCCTCCCTGCCTTCCTTTCTCCCTCCTTCCTTTTATTCCTTCCCTTTCTTCCTTGTTCCATTCATTTATTTCCTCATGTTAATTTGACTTTCCTCCCTTCCAATTCCAGCCCTTCAGTTAATTCTTTCTACCATCCTCTCTGCTGAAGTCATTTCTGCTCTAGTTCAATTTATATCTGTGTCTTGGCAAGCCCTAATCATAGATTATGGCCATCACATACTTTTTCTTGTCTTCTACATATAGAAGACGGGAAAGGCTGGAAAAAGTCACTGAGTTCCCTCCATACATGTTATTTAACATATCTGAAGTACTCACTGTTGAAAGGCATTTTATGTTTGCTTTTCCAATTAAATCCCATTCCTTACATAGAAATGTTCTGATGTGTTTCTATTCTTCTTAAAGACAATAATAGATAAACTTTGGATAGTGATTTAGTGTTTATAAGGCATTTCACATATGTTACCTCATTTGATTCTCACAAGTATCCCAGTGTAAAGATATGAAAACAGAGGTTAAAAAATGTAGATAATTTGTTGAGAGTTACATAGCTGGTTCATATCTTAGTCGGGAATAAAAGCATGTTTTCCTACCTCCAAAGCTTGTACTTTATCCACTATTCCATGTAGTCATCATAAACCTCCAATATGAACACTCCCTCTCTCTAAAAATGAGCTCACTTTATTGAGAGAATTGTTTTAAAAGATATCTGCTTAATGTGATTTTTTTTTTTCTCTCTCCTCCTTCCATCTCATTTCCGGAAAGACTTGGGTCTTTTACTCTCCAAGAACAATACCTCTCTACCAGTGGTTTGATCTCAAATGCTCCTATAACCTAGTGAAGTTTAAAATGGAAATTAATTTATTTACTTTTTAGTGTCTTCCTAGTCACTGGTTCCTTCCCTGCTGTCTACCTCCATTCCCAACTCTCTCTCATACTTTAAAAATAACTTCACCTGATTCTCCCATAAACATCAATTTATCAATCTTTATTTCTCCATCCTTTACTCAGTCAACCCCCTGGTCAAAACTATATCCACTTGCTGTCTGATTTTTTTTTTCTCTTCTCACTTCACAATCTGCTTCTGATCTGATCAGTCATCTGAATCCATTGTTTCCAAGTGACAAAGGAACTCTTAAGTAGTGATCTTTTGTTATTCTATCTTCAGTTTTCATAACCCTTTACTTACATTTTATGGGACTCTTAAGTTAATATACATCTTATAACTTAACATATATCATATATTACTCTCAGTGACATGTACCAATGATGAGTCTCTAGTCTTCTGGATATTCTCTCCCTCTTGGGATTTTGGTGATATTATTCTCTTTATTCTACTTCTTGTCACCAGTCACTCCTTTGCTGGAACATAATTATTGTCCTAATGCCTGACTGTTGATCTCACCAAAGAATCTCTTGTTTATACATTTTCCTTTTTTTGCCATTATACTCATTCTTTGCAATATCAGATTCCACCATTAAAATTGTCATCTCTTTATAGATTACTCCCAAAAATATACATATAAGATATACACACAAGTATACATGCATACACATCTATTTGTATCTATATAAATCAAGATAGACATAGACACGTACATACATACATACACATACACACATACATATAAATATATAACCCGAATATTTGTGTGTTTCCAGCCTTCCTCTGTCTCTTCAGTTTGGAGTCCACAAGTGGATATTTGGAGCTACACATCATATAGATATCTCAGAACCATTTCATACAAAAAGAACTCAACTATACTCTTCATTATCTGTTGGTGGCATCTCCATTCACCTAATCTTCCAGGTTCAGAGCCTCAAGTAATTTTTCAGTTAGTACAACATTACTGATAAATTATTAAATCTTATCTGTTCTAATATCCCATGGTATCTTCTATCCAACCTGTCTCTCCTTTCAATAGTCACACAACTAGTTTCTCCATAGACCCTTATCATCTTTCATCTGCTTTATTGACATACCCTTCTAATTGATCTAGGAACAGATAGATGGCTCAGTGGATAATATACTGGGCCTGGAATCAGGAAGACTCATTAAGCTATGTTCAAATCAAGCATCAGATACTAGCTGTGTTGCCCTGGGCAAGTCACTCTTCCCTGTTTACCTCAGTTTTCTCATCTATAAAATGAACTGGAGAAGGAAATGTTAAACCACTCCAGAATCTTTTCCTACAAAACCCCAAACAGGGTTACACAGAGTTGGGCATGAATATAATTACTAAACAACATTTGGATAATTGGTCCACTTCCAGTTTCTCCACTCTACAATTTGTTCTCCTTCTGTTTGCTAGCAAATTGATATTCCTGTACTAAAGATGTATTAAAGACCCTCCTTGCAAAGCCCTTACTCCAGAACTCCCAGCTGACTACAGTATCTTAAATTTCTCTTGCCCCTAAGATACAACACAAAGTTCTTTTTAAAACATTTAAAGTGCTTGAAAATGTCTCCATCCTGCCTTTCTAGGAAGGTTGCTCATTACTTTCAATCATTTGCTCTACAACCCAGTCACATTGGTCCACTAACAAGCCAAATTAAGCCTATACAAGGACCAGTCAGGACATTCTATTTCTAACTCTTAGTCTTTTCACGTATTCTTCCTCATGCCTGAAATGCATGCTCTTCTGCAAATCAATTATTCCTTCAAAGCTCAGTTTGGGTTACTCCTTCCAAGAAGTCTCTTCAGATACACCTAACTGATGATGGACTTCCCTCTTGGAGATTGTCTGTTACTTGTATTTACAGAAATTTCTCTGTACCCCTGTTTTTCTTGTTTATTCCTTTGATTCATTTTCCCAAGCAATAATAAGTATAGGCAGAGACACATGATCCATTTTGTCTGGTCCATTTATTCCATAATCCAGCACTCAAACCTACAGTAGTAGAGGTTTTCTTTAAGAGCAGGACCATTTCATGTGTATGTTTATATAATCAAAGTCTATCAAAGTGCCTTTCACTTAAGTTCACAATGAATTTTGGGGGAATGAATGAAATAATATTTCAGAGGCAATGTAATAATACTGCACTTGCAGTGAGAAAGACCAAAGTTTCTGCCCTAACTCTTATGCTTAGTAGTTATATGACACCAGGCAGATCATGTAATTTCTATCTCAAGCAATGCTAGAACTTATTACTTGTGCTATGTGACTGCTATAGAGATTCCCATTACAGGAATAACTTTTCTGATGAAATTTCTCAAAGATCAATATTTATATTTATTATACTCTTTGTTCATATGATATACTAAGAGTTCCAAGTACACCAATCAAAGAGCACAGGTAAATCACATGATATGTCTTTACAAAATGTATCTGTGAGTGAATATAAGAGATATAAAGTTATCCAAATTAATTTTTTAAAGTTGTTAAGATTGACAATGAAGTCAATATGGATAAGCAAAATGTAGGTGACTGTACATTATCATGTGCTTTGAAAAATACTAGGGAATCCCAGAGACAGAGGTGAGGGAGGGAGAGCACCAGCAGACCCACAGAAATTCAGAATTTTAGAGAAATAAGGACCTCAATATTCCAATAGTCAAATCCATATTCTTAAAGAATACTCACTATTACATATCTGACAATGGAACATCTAGCCTCTGCATGTAGAACAATGAAGACAACTACTTTTCCTGCTCCTACTGCTGCTCCTCTTCCTCCTGCTCCTTCCCCTTATCCTTTTCTTTCTCCCCTTCCTCCCATTCCTCTTCTTCCTTCTTTTCCTCCTCCTCCTCTTTCTCCTCCTCTTCTTCTTTTCCCTTTTCCCCCTATTGCTGCTGTTTCTTATCCTCCTCCTCCTCCACCTCTTCTTTCTCCTTCACCAACACCATTGCTACCGCCATGACAATGAATACAATAAATATTACTACCATGCTACGTCTATACCTAACACTACCAGCAACCCATCACTATTCTGACTCCCCTAATATGATTACATTACAATTTATGAAAATATTCCTTAATAATGATGTCTAGAACCAAACAAAGGGGTAAAAATGAGGTATATCAAGTTCAGAATATTGTGTAACTATCTCTTACCTCTTCCTAGAAGCCAAATTTCTCTTGAACTACCCCAAGATTTCACAACTTTTATAGTTATGGCAATGTCTTATGGTTGCCAAATTGAGTTACAATTTATTTATATTTGTAGATTTTTTTAAAGACAGCTACAATCTAACTATGCCTCTTTCTTGATACATTTTAAAGGCACAACTTTACATTTAGCACCATTGAATTTTATCTCATTAAATTTAGTCCAATGCTCTACACTGTCCAGATAAATTTGGATTCAGAATCTAAATCTCTTACTATCCTGTTCCTCTAACCCTTGTTTAATCTGAAAATCTTATTTATTTGCCATTTATTCTTTATCTGAATCATGATAACAGTGCTAAATAGCACAGATCCAAACACAGATCCCTGGAGAAACTCACTGGGTTCCTAATCCCAGGTTGAAATGGAACAATTAACATATCTTGATTACCACCACCAAACCACTCATGGATCCGCTGTCATTGATCTTCTTCACAAGAATAAAAAGAGATAATTGGTCAAAATTTTGGCTAAAATCAAGATTAACTAGATAAACTATAACTTCAAACTTCCCCCTATCTGCACATTTAATGATCATATAAAAATAATACAAAATAAAAATTTCCCCATATATCTCATGCAGTTGAAATACAGAATGTTTGACTTGCCTTCCATCTCTGACTGTCTCTTATCTAATAGTAGAGGCAATGTGGTAGACTGAAGTTTATTCTGAACTTGGAATCAAAAGTCTTGCTCCATGTTTGCAAACTTTAAAGTAGCAAATCTACACATTTAACCAAAGTCACCTAGCAACTTTGGGCTACTAAAGTACCCTCATCTGTAATACATGTGGATTCACTAGATGTCCTCTAAGAATATTCCCATCACAAAATTGATGATACTGCAGAATAAAATGGAAAGAGATGACATTTTCAATGTCATTAAAAGACCTTTGAACATTGGGATTTTTCAGTGCAAATCCTTACTTTGTATTGCACCACATTCCTTTTTTAAACATTATTGTATTTACATTGGAGAGGAGTCTCTTATAACTAACAAACTTAAAGAAAAATCTATAGAACAAATGATTGTATCACTAATTAGTCAATTGCATGATGTTCTGGAGCCTCAGTTATCAAAATCTCTGTATCCAAGAAGTCAGCATTTAATACTACTGAGCTGTATGCTCATGGAGCAATGGGTCTCCTTCCAGATACATGCACCAGTATTTCTTTTCCTATCTATGTGACCATAACTTGCCAGAAAGTATAACAGTTATGCTCAAAGACTCACATTTTCTCTCTCTGGATAAGATTGGCCATTATGTTTTACACTGAATTAGAAGTCAGAATCTGGTCTATTTTACTTTCTATTTTTAACTTTGGACAAAATCACTTGATTTCCCAGAAATTTAGTTCCTTCCCAGGGAGAAGATTCAATTGGAAGATATCTTTCCCTTCTTGCTCTTACGACAAACTTACCTTTAAAGGACTGGGTAAAACAGGCACTGCTCCAGATGAATTGAAGCGGCTGCATTAAAAACCCAAATACCTGATGTAAAATCCTATGATGGACTGTGAAGTAGGGTTTGGACTATCATACACCACTTGAGATGGGGAAAAAAAAGGGAAAAGAAGCAACCTCAAAAGTTCGAGAAATAGTTTAGACATTATTTTTTTTAACATGTTTTACATATTTACATCAATGGAGTATGTAATAAATCATAACTTAAGTTTATAAGAAACCTCTTTCCAGAAAGACAAGCAGTTAAAAAAAATATTCTTCTTTTGAGGAAGGTGGTATGTCATGACCATCCAATGATTACCTTCTGGATAACAATAGCATTAAATACCATTTCATTATCACACTGGTGTCCCATTGAGAATGTGTCTCCAGTGATTGGTGAGTTAATCAGTATGTGTGAAGTGGAGGAAGAACATTAGCTGAGTCAGGTAAACTTGGTAGTGGCAGGAGGATAATCAGCTCATAAATTCCACTAGCTAATTGGTGGTTATATAAAAAAGGAGATAATTGAATAAAATATTGTGGCAACCATTAAATAATAGTGAAATAAATCAATCCCTACTTGTTTTGGAGAATAGAATGTTAACCATATCCCAATGGCAGAGGAGGGCCTTGCTACCCCAGCAGAATTTCATTCCCCCTGGCAAGTCTATTTGCCACCAAGGAATTACAAATACTGATGTCCATAGGGATAATTCTAAATCCCTTTTGTGTTTGGTATTCATAACTCCCAGAAAATCCCTAAAGATTTTGCACCTTTGTAATAATATGCCAAAGCTACTTCTGGCTTTGGAGTCAGAGAACCTAGGAGTAAAACTCATTTCTGTTGTTTATACCCTGTGTAACTTTTCTTGGATCAATTTATCTCTGTAGTCCCACCTATTCTCATTTATAAAATGAGAGCAAAAGCTTAAAATGAATGGATGATTTGTAATGCACCTTATACTTCAAAATCCTATGAAATTCCATCACTTTTACCTGAAAAAGAAGTTGGAATACTAGGTTACAGGAAGCTTGGGACTGTTTCCTTCAATTCCAAAAGTTTTATACAAAGGAAGAGTAGTAGATTTGTTGACTAATTTGAAAGGTATAAAAAAGATCTCGTAACCCCTAAATAGGTGATACAATCACAAACACAACAATGACTATAACTCTTCCAAGTAAATGTTATTATGATTACTGTAAATAATAATAAAATAATTGATAATGTTAATAATGTTATGGACACATTAACGAAAGGAAACTTCAGAATCATTTCTACAGACTTCAGTATTTGTGATTCCTTGGTTTCAAAGAGTCTTGCTAGTGGTGATTAAATTCTGCTGGCACAGGAAGGATCTTCTCAGTCAGTGGAATATGTCCAATTTGTTACTATCGGAAAGCAGCAGGGAGTGGCTGATTTCACTGTAGTAGTTAGTTCTGTATCATTATCATCACTAATATTTATGAAAACAATATTAAAATAACATGTACAACCTTCATGAACTATGCAAAGTAATTGTCTAATATCATCTAAATGATTCTCATAAATCTGGGTAAGGGTTTTTAGCACAAATTATTATCCTCATTTTACTGGTAAATTAACATATTCAAAAAGAAATTAAATGAATTCCTAAGGGTCACAAAGCTAGGGAGTGTCTGAGGACCTATTTGAACTCAAGTCTTCTGGACTACAGTCTTGGTGCGCTATCAACATTTTTAACTCTTAATTAAATCTTAATATATTAAGTTAAATTTTAATACATTAATTTTAAAAAAATAATAAAAATGAAAATCTGAATATGTTGAGTCCTTGCAATTTGTGTGACTTTTGGCAAATCAAATCAAATTTCTGACTATCTAGAGCATATCCATTATGTCAAGAACATTTTCCCATTTTTATCTCATTTGTATTTCATGTATGATATTGTAACGCCATGCACAAGCAGCTTCCCAAGAGAATGCTACTGTGAACAGCTTTTAAGTTTCAAATTACACAGTATAGTAAACACTCCATTTATTCCATTACAAATCAAGGCAAACATTCACAATAAACCACAATATAATATTCACAACATTACATCTTATCACAGAAAATCACAATATAGTGTTCTCAACAGCTTAACATTAGAATGGCCACATAGTTTTCACCAAAGTGGCCACAGCATTTAGAGCAAAGAACAAAAGAATAATCACCTGGTTTCCCTAAAAGGAAAACCCTCCTTACTTAATCATTCAGTCATCTCACAATACAATAATCAATCTTCCACTCATGGGGCAATCATACATTAACTTAATCAGTCACTTATGCAGATTCACAATAACTAAGTATCATTGATCACTAAATATAATCAATAGAAAATTACATAAACCCCCCACCCCTTGGTGTCTAGTAAACTTCAATTTCATCATGTGTCCAAGGGGAGCATTTTTCTTCATCTTGACTCAGGGTGGTCTCTCAGATGCCCTGGATCCCCTTCCATGGTCACAGCTCCTATCTAAATCCACCAAACAGTCAACTGGATTCAGAAGATAACTCCCAGGTCCTTGTCCAGTCCTCCAGGCATTTCTTGGTACACACTGAAGTTCACAGGATCCAGCACATCTCAAACTCTTCACAACTTCTGTGGCTGGGAACTCAAGGATCAACTGAGCCACAAACAAAGCCTTATCCTAGTCATGCTTCTTCAGTTTTCCAGCAATTTGGCTGGCCCTAGGACCCAGAAAGAATCTCAGCCTTCCAGGCAGCTGAAACAGTCTCAAGAAAACTCCAACTCCATTCTCAGTCAGGTTCCAAATTCTGGGAAAGAAACTCTCTCTCTGTCTTTCTCTCTCTCTGTCTCTTTCTCTGTCTCTCTGTCACTCTGTCTGTCTGTCTCTGTCTCTCTCTCTGTCTCTCTGTCTCTGTCTCTCTCTCTCTTTCTCTACCTCTCTCTTTCTTTGCCTCTTTGTCACTCTCTCTGTCACTCTCTCTGTCTGTCTGTCTAACTGTCTCTCTGTCTAACTGTCTCTCTGTCTCTGTCTCTCTTTCTGTCTCTATCTCTGTCTCTCTGTCTCTGTCTCTCAGCTGGCTTCAGGCTCCATGATCCTTCCTTTGCCAGGAGCCAGTCAGGAGGAAAATTCTTCATTCTGTTTCTCTGTCCCTGGAACTCTTCTTATATACACTCACACATTGGCTTCCTGTCTCAGTCAACCCCTTTCTTCGATGTCAGCAACAGGAGACAGAGTTCACACCCTCTATTTTTTTCACACAGGAGACAGAGTTCACACCTTCTGTTTCTTTCACAGAAGTACTTAGCCCATAGTTACTAAGGACTAAGTACCTGCTAAATTAATTACCATTACTGATATTGGTCTATACCTTGTTTCTTCCAAACTGGTTTCAAGTCTTTCTAACAATTTTTGTCAAATGATGAGTTCCAATCCCAAAAGTTTGGATCATTGGATTTATGAAAGAATATATTAATATGATCATTTACTACTTTCTATTGTGGACTTAATTTATTCCACTGATTCACTACTCCATTTCTTAGATATTACCAGATTGTTTCAACGATTAACACTTTATAACATAGTTTGAAAAACTGGCTTTACTGCCTTCTCTCACATGTTTCCCTATCAATTCTTTTAATATGTGTGTATATATGTCTATAAATAAACATATATGTGTATAAATGCATATGTGTATGTTTGTGTATTTGTATATACACACATAAACATGCATTCCTTTTGTTCTTTCAGGCAAAATTTTTATTACTTTTTCCAGCTCTCTAAAGTATTTTTCGTGGTTTTATTATTACATCACTGAATAAATCAATTACTTCAAGTAGATTAGTCATTTTTATCATAATACCTTAGTCATGGTAACTGCAACCATGAAATTAAGACTATTGCTCCTTGGAAGAAAAAACTATGGCAAATCTGGAAAGCATACTAAAAAACAGAGATATCACCTTTCAAACAAAGGTTTATATAGTCAAAACTGTTGTTTTTTCAGTAGCAGTGCATGAGTATGAGAGTTGTATTATAAGAAAAACCCAATGCCAGAGAATCAACTCTTTGAAATTATGGTGCTGGAGAAGACTTTTGAGAGTTCCTTTGACAGCAAGCATATTACACCAGTCAGTATTTAAAAGAACTTAATTCAAACTACACATTGGAAGGACAAATCCTGAACTGAAGCTTAAATACTTTGACGACAGAAGAAGGAAGGACTCATTGGAAAAGACTCTGCTGTTGGGAAACATTGAAAGCAAAAGGAGAGAAGGACATCAGAGGATGACATGGATGGATAGCATCAGAGAAACAATGAACATGACCTTGGCCAGATTTTGAGATACAATAGACAATAGAAGAGCATGGAGTGGTGTAATGTCACACATGAGCAGCTTTCTAGAAGAATGCTACTATGAACAGCTTTTAAGGTTCTGATTACACAGTATAGTGAACACTATTTATTCCATAACAAATCAGAGCAAAACATTCACAGAAAAAAATCAAGGTACAGCATTCACAATGTTACAACTTATCACAGATAATCAAAATACAGCATTCACAACAACTTATCACAGAAAATGACCACATAGATTCCACCACAGAGGTCACAAAGTTTTCAGCAAAGAACAATAGTTTAGTAACTCAATCATTCAATCATCCTTAAGGAGGTTTGCCTCCTCAAGGAACACAAAGTACAATAGTCAAATTTCTCCACTCATGGGACATACTAAGTTAACTCAATCAGTCACTTATTCAGTCATCAATCACTAAGTACAATCATTTAGTCAATCAATCATTCAATCAACTTAATCATTCAATTATCCTTCATCATTCACTATTCAATCATCAGAAAATATACAGACCCTACACCCCTAAGTCA
>JAQQSV010002028.1:0-19553 GCA_028646515.1 Pseudochirops corinnae
ACTTATTGAACATTTGGAATTTTAAGACTTGCTTCCTACTGTACTCTGATCATTTTTATAGCTGAGAATCTGTTTATTTTATAAAGCTCTCCTTTTGGAGTGAAAACTTTGTAATTGACAAATATTGTATTGTCACATGATGGTTTAGGAAACTTTGTGAATTCAACAAGTAATCTAAAAATAGATAATAGAACATTTGTGATTGAGTGGGGTCCTGTTGGGTGAGTTTGGACCTTTTCAGTTCAAGAAAGATCCAAAATCTAACAGGGAAGGCTCTCCACTTTCTGACAGCACAGGTTAATTGAATATCCTAACACTATATCTTCTCAGTCACAAAATGGACAGAGAGCAGTAAATGCAAAAGAACAGTCAGCATTTATATCTGTGATTATTAAGTAATTTATTCTAAAGCCAATTTAGTCTTATAGTTTTTATTAGTATACAAAACCAGCAAATTCAGCAAGGTTTTCTCTATCATACCCTTTCACCACCCATACCCTTCCCCAACCTCCCTTTGCAAAGAGGACACAGACAGTCAACTGTCTCTTATTCCTGAATGTCAGCTGGAGTTCTCCCCCTCCCTTTCCCACAGCAACCTTCTATGCTCCAGGTCTTCCTCTTTTCTCTTTTCCATCATTTACTCACAGAATATGTCTAGTAGTTGGCTAATCAGATACAAATACCTGACCCAATCCAGTAAATATCTTCATAAAAAAGGCTCTTTAAAAATCTCCTCATCTTTCTGTACCACCTTTTCCTCAACTGTACAATGATCAGCATAGACTAGACACTCTCTAAGGCCTCTTTCAGGACAAATTCTATTGATTTGAGGTGATATTGTAGAAATTCCAAGAATCGTTGTTAATAGTCTAGCAAGGGAAATATTTTGGGTCAGATTTTTTTTTTAATCAGTTCACATATCACATGATATTTATGTCTACCATTTCTCAACTCATATTACTCAAAATTATGATTTCTTTAAATATGTATTAGAATCCTTAATAGAAATTCTATGAAGCCAAGGGCTTCTGAGTAATATGTAAATTCACCATTTTCCAACCATAGATGGCATAGCAAGATCCAAAGATTTGGACACTTTTGAACTATTTTAAGTGATATAGCAAGGCACAAACTTGCCCACCAGAAAATTGTATAACCTCAGGCAAAGGTATGATGTGGAGTGAAGCTATTTTTACTCCTAAGTCCTGATCCAGAAACAACCAGAAAAATTAGGCTTGAATTGATTCTCTCAAAGTTGTTAGTGATCACTTATTTACATTTTACCTTCGAATAATGTAGCACAATTTACAAAGTGTTTTTATGTACAGTATCTCACTTGTTATTTATACAACTTTATGAGTTGGGCAGCACAATTATTGTTATTTTATTATTGTTGTTCATTCATGTCAGTGACATCTAACTGTTCATAACCTCAATAGTAGTTTTCTTGACGGAGACATTGTCATGGTTTGCCATTTCCTTCTCCAGCTCATTTTACAAATGAGAAACTGAGGCAAACAGGGTTAAGCGATTTGCCCAGGGTCACATAGCTAGTAAGTCTCTGAGATCACACTTGAACTAAATATAAGCCTGGCACTCTATCCACTGTGCCACCTAGCTGCCCCAAAGTATTATTGTACCCATTTTATAGTTTGTAAACCTTGTTATAGAAACATAGTAAATGATGAGGTTGGGACTGAAACCTTGTATTTCTTGTGAATCAGGAATTACAAACTGAGAGAATTAGAAGGGGCCTCTGATCTAGTACAATCTGTACTTGAACAAGAATCCTCTTTATGATATCTATGGTGTAAATGAATGAAATGTCATGATGAAATACACAAAGCACTAGACTGAAAGTCAGGGAGAACTGGGTTAAAAATCTGCCTCAGACATTTACTAGCTGTATGACCCTGGGCAATGTACTTAACCTCTCTGGGACTCATTTTCCTCATGTGTAAAAAGAGGTGGTTAGACTCTGGCATCTAGCTTTCTAACTTGAAATCCTATGATCCTCTTATATTATTATATCTGACAAGTTGTGGTACAGCCTTGGGTAGAAAGCTCCTACTGGGAAGGAATGTATTATTTTTTTCTTCAAGCAGTCCATTCTACTTTTAGATAGTTTTAACTATTATAAAATTTCCTTTATTTAGATCTGAAATCTGCCTCTTTTGCAACATTTGCTAGTTATTCCTGGTTCTGTCCTTGGGGGCCAAGCAGAAAAAGTCTAATCATTCTTTCATATGTCTACTTTCCAAATATTAGAAAACATTCTTCAGTTTCCTCCTAAGTCTCCTCTTTTCTTGGCTAAAAAGCTCCAATTATTTTGAGTAATACTTCAATGAGTTATTATGCCAAAAATTCTATCTTGTTTAATAGAAAGTTTAGTGCCATCAATAGAAGACTTTTAAAAATTAATTTTTAAAAACAATCACTAAATATAAAGTGTCATATGATATGATTTTTAATAAATTATTTACATCATGATGTTTATCTTCACCAATTTGTTCAAGTGATTAGATACTTGTATAGGTTTTTCTTATACCAGATATCTATCTATCTCTCTATCTATCTATTTACACACACATACACAGGAGACAGTTTATATTTTGAGAATTCTTAATAAAGTGCTTGGATGAACTGAAAAAAATATGGGGCAGAAAGCCTGACTTGGAAATTGTTGTCAGAGGAGTTTCACTTGGCACAACTTCTGCCATAATACTTCTACCCATAATAAAGGAAATAAGAAGAGTCCAATTATTTGTGGATGTATGTTTCTATGTTCGTCCTTTGACATAGTATTACTGCTTCTTGGTGTATACTATAAAGACAGGGAAAGAACTCATGTGTTCACAAAAATTGAAAGCGGCTCTTTTTGTGGTAGCAAAGAATTAGAAATGAAAGGAACTGGAAAATGATTGAAAAAAGTTGTTATATGAATGTGATAGAGTACTATTGTGCTGTAAGAAATGATGAAGGAAATTCTTTAAGAAAAAACCTAGGAAGACTTGTATTAAGTGATGCAAACTAACATAGCTAGAGGTAGCAGAATATATTATACAATAACAGCAATATGATAAATTCAAACAACTTTGAAAGAGCTATGATCAGCACAATGACCTAAAACAATTTCAGCGTATTTGTAATAAAATGGATTACTCACCTCCCCATGGAGAGGTGATACACAGATTGGGGCATATGCATTTTTTAAAAAGCATGGTTAATGTAGGACTTTGTTTTGCTTAACTATAGATGATTGCAAACAGTTTCATTTTTTCCTCTTGGTTTCATGATAGGAGGGGAAGGTGGGAAAGAGAATTTGGAACTAAAAAAAGGAACTAAAACTAATGTTTCCAAAAAATAGATTTTAGGAGAAACTATTATAATTGAAATATATTTTTTAAAGTTCCTTTATATTATAAGATTGGCATGACAACAGGGAATGTACAACATTCATATCAATCACCACACTATCAGTGACAGTTCTTAGTTAAACTTATGACAGGCTTATGGAGTACCTTCTTTATTTATTCTTGGAGTAAAAGTTAGACTTTATCAATCCAAGGAAGATACTAGATGGAATAAAGAGGATTAGCTTCTGTTGCATTTAAACCTTAAATTCTTCTACATACTGAGCACAAACATTTACCTCCAATACAATCCAATTGAGCAGTAAATTGGAGACTCAAAAATCCCATTAGCTGTGTAGACACAAGTGCTTAATTCAAAAAGCAGGGTAAACAGGTTGGAATGGAACCCAGAAAAAAAAAATATTTGATTTGATTAACCTCATTAGTAAAGGATTGGCCTGCTAAACTTTGTGCTCTGAATTTTTTGTATATTCATTTCAATAGTTCCCTATCTTTCAATTAGGAAAAAATATCTAGTGCTTTTAAATTATTAAAGCAAAAATGAATGATTTTTTAAAAAACTGATATTTTAAATGGTTGGACATATCTCTAGCTTTGAGCTTATCATTTTGTATATACATCTTCTATAAAAGAATCACAGAAATCTATTGCAAAGTTTTAATGGCATCTATTTGTCTCCTCCTAAATTTTTATTTTTCAACTGATACAATTGCAGTAGATGAGCAGTAGAGATTCTAAATATTGTCAAAAAATTTACATGGATATAGATAATACATTTTGTATATAGAGACTCATTGGGATAAGATTACCTTCAGCAATATGCCCCCTTCCTGATAGACTTTATTTAGTCTTCCTTTTGTGCTATTTGGTATCCGTACTTTTTGTCAGGTATGTGGCAAATCTTTTTCCTCTGACCAAGATAAAATTCATTGTATTTCTGTTTGGGGCTGGTAGTCATCCACACCCCTTATTTTATGGTACCTTTGTCATTGTGTGTTGGAGGGGTACAAAGAGTCCTCCTTTTGTTGTTTTTTTAGTTAGAAAAGGGGAAAAAAGTGTTTTTTCTGGAGAATAGTACTTTGTATTATGTGAGGGCTGGGCTTTTTTCCCAGAGAAGCACTGGCATCTCTTAATTATTCTCTTCATGGGTAGTCATGTATAGCGATTACTGAAGGCTCAGCTCAGCAGAGCATTGTTCTTGCAAAGCCTTGGAGAATGGTAATGCTGGCAGTTCAGCCTGCTGATGTCCAACATACTTTTCCTCTCTCTTCATTACACCAGCTAATTACTTTGACCAGTGCTTATTGTGTAGCTTCTTTCCCGTCCCATAACCTTGCAGCCTTCTACTGTCAGTGTAATTTACAGTAATAGCATAATATTCTCTTGCTGCCATGCTTCTCCTTGTTTAGGTGTTTAAAGACACAATGCCCTTTTATCATGTTCAGCTTCTACCTATTAGGAAATGAACAGCAGCATAAGTTCTTGACTTATGAAAATATAAAAATGTTTCTGGTTCAGGTAGCTGCATCTACCCTTTCCCAAATTCTTGCTTTAATAAAGAAAAAGTTGGAAAGACAAGCTATTGTCTCATTTACAGTTCCTCTTTCTGAAGAAAATGTTTCTAAATCTGTACCTACATAAAGCCCAAATATCCATCGAGAGATAGAAGATATAGTGAGGGGGAAGATGATTAGCCAAGACAGTAATTCAGCATCAAGGAGCTAGAATAATCACATTGCTTCCTGACATTTCATTTTTTTTATTCAGTTAACAAATATGTACCAAACTTCTACTATGTGCAATTCACAATGTAAGAGGCTACAGAGTAATATTATAGAAAAATAAGGAAAAAAGAATAAGTAGCGCCCACCTTCATGGAGCCTGCAATTTTGATGTTTATAATCCAGGACATATCCAAAATTATTATATATGGTAGAAAGAAAAGTATAATGAGTGCTGCTATAATAATTCAATGCAGCAAACAATTATTTAGTACATACTCTATACACTACAGTATACAGTAGTGTGTACTATTATACACAATTATATACCATACACTATACTACTATAGACTACAGAGACACAATGACAAGGAATAAACATTATATCATGTTACAAGTACTTTCATTCATGGACCTAAATAAAACAAAAATATCAATCCTTTTTCCTCCTCCCTATTTTGCATAATTTAAAAATATTTAAAGACACTTTGAACATCTTTAAATATGAAGGCATTATTCTTGTACACTACCTCCTAAAAAAAGGGATCATGGGGGCCACTGTAATACCCTGTAATTTCCACAATAGCAGTTTCTGGCTGCCTCTTACTGTGAGGAAGTTTTCATTTCTACAAGAGTCTACAGCTGAGCAATCAGAAGCTCCAGGGTCACTGAAAATCACTACATAGGAAAAATTATTCTGAAATATAGGTAAAGTGCTAGAAAGCTAATATAGGAAAAGCTGCTCATTTATTAATAGAATTTATTAAGTGCCCTTATATACCTAAGAGTACAACAAGCACAGAATCAGAATGATTTAGGGAAATAGTTTAATAATGGGATTAATCAAAGAGACTAAGAGAAGAGTAAGCTACTGAATCAGCCATAGCTACAAGGACTTAAGGGGGAAGAGAAAAATTTTGGTTATTTGTAAAAAAAAATAACATGGACATGATATGACATAAAATCAATGAGAGTTTAATGTATAAAACATATAAACCATTTTCAAAGCTTTGTAGTCATGCCCTCTCTGGCCATATTTCTGTATATGTAAAAGTATAGGAACGCATCCACCAAAAGGCATTGGGTTACAAAAGTTCATTATTTGTAAGATGGATTTTTGAAGCCCAGTACAAATTTTCCTTGGGGGAAAAACAGGTAGAAATGGACATTGGTTTCCCAGCTAGTTTTTGAAAACCGATGCATCACTATCATCAGCTATCATCAACAGCACCCTTTGGAATGTTTTTTGGTTTGTGTAAGATAGGCAAAACATGTTGGCTGAAGTAGAAAGCCCAGTACTGCTCAGGACTTGTGGAGTTCTGTTCTGTTTTGTTTTAACAGTCTATCTTTATTTATCAATTGGAAAAGCTTTTTTTTTTTTTAGCTTGGATTTGGTAATCCTTGAAGTTGAAAGAGAAGGTA
Organism: Pseudochirops corinnae; assembly: GCA_028646515.1. NCBI lineage: Eukaryota > Metazoa > Chordata > Mammalia > Diprotodontia > Pseudocheiridae > Pseudochirops > Pseudochirops corinnae. Next base: position 6,518 of record JAQQSV010002028.1, read on the forward strand.
CCTGGCTTAAATTCCTGAAGTAGATTAAAAAAGCATTCCAGTCAATAGTATTGAAGGCCATACCAATAGACCACAATCTTTGGAAGATTCTACCTGTCTGGAAATCAAATATGGTCTCAATAGCAAATTAAATGTGCCATCTGAGGACCAGTGGATGCAATGAACTGGAAGTTCATTGCAGGTCATTTGTCTACTAGGAAACCAGTTCTTTCCACCATAGCTACTCACAAAACTTTTCACATCATTCCTTTGGGTTTACCACTTTCTATATGGTATCACATAATTGTGCATGTTTCTGTTATACTTTAAGTTCCTTCATGATTAATACTGTCTTCCTTCACCTTTGTATTCACAATGTGTAATGTCTTACTCATAGTTTTTCTTCTTTCTACTATGTCAAGGTACATCTCAGATTTGGGTTATTTCAATAACCTCTTAATATCCCCCAGTTTCACCATTCTTTAATCCATGCCCCATATAGCTGCCAGACTAATACTTGTAAAGCATGAATCATTCCCTGCTCAAGAAGTTTCAGTGGTTCCCTATTGCCTCTGAGATAAAATAAAAAATCCTTTGCTTTACATTTAAAACCTTCCATTATCCAGTTACCATCTACCTTTCTAGACTGATTTTACTTTCCTCCTTGTAATGTGCTATGTGTAGTAGCCAAATTGGTCCACTTGCTGTCTTCATATTTGATCTTTGTTCCTTTGAACATAGTGGCCAGAGGTGGATAACTCATGGACTTCTAGGTCCTCAAGTGCAACCCTTTGACTGAATCTAAGCTGTAGAGCTTTGTAGTGGGCAGGTTGCACAGAATATGAGTTTGATTAATGTATGTATATCCACCATCTGCCAGTCATCACTAGCTGCTGATGGACTTCAATTTGCTGGCTCTGGATATAATTTCTGGGGCAGTTATAATTCTAACCACCACAGTTATTTAAATATTTAGCACCTTGTTTGAGTCCCATCTCATGATTTGAAGGTGGGAGGAACAACAACATTCACATACATTGCAGGCACTACCACCTCAATTCACTTTCTGCCTGTGAAATCAACACAAGTCAACAGACAGGGTGCTTCTCTCTGACAAAGTAACATAATTCAACAGATAGATTCCTCCTGTCTGACAAATAATGCAAGCAATAGGTAGAGTCCTTCTATCTGACAAAGTAACACAAACAACAGATAAAAGGCTTCTGTCTGACAAAGTATCACTAACACACATCAACACAGACAGAGCAGACAGAGTGCCAGACACCACCACTGTTCTCAACTTTTCTCAGTTCCAGCTTGTGCTCCTGCTTTTATATGGTAATTCTCCTTCCTGTTTCCCCCTTCCAGTTGCAAGTTCCTCCCACCTTCAAATCACAAGGCGTGGCTCAAACAAGATGCCAAATTCCTAACTAACTGAAACAAAGCACTAAATACTCCTTTGTTTGCCATTACAGATAGTAATTTTCTTCCCTCCATTTCCTGATTGTGGTTGTTCCCTATTGTAATCTTTTGTCTTCAGTTGTTTCAGTCATGTCTGATTCTTTGTGACCCCATTTAGGACTTTCTTGGTAAAGATACTGGGACTGGTGTGCCATTTCCTTCTCCTGCTGATTTTGCAAATTAGGTAGACATTTGTGGTTACATATTCATCTTCTTCTCTCCATTCCCTGATGATGGAGACAGACACAGAGAGAGACAGATAGAGAGCGAGAGAGAGACAGACAGACAGACAGACAGAGACACACAGAGAGAGACAGAGAGACAGAGAGAGAGAGACAGAGACAGGGAGAGAGAGAGAGAGAGAAAGAGAGAGAGAGAGAGAGAGAGAGAGAGAGAGAGAGAGAGAGAGAGAGAGAGAGAGAATTTTGATTTGTACTGATATTTGTATTATTATCATTCTCTTTTCCATGGTCTTCTGGGGCGCTCTACTAGTGAAGCAATGACTGTGGTTTTTATTGCCCTACTTGGCCAAATATGTACCAACAAGAAATACTGAACAGGAAATTCTCTCCTCCCATTGAACTTAGAGCCTGGGCTTCACAAGTCAAGAGATTGCTTATGAGTGCTATCTTTATCCAATTTATTACCACTTGCCAATAAATGACTGTGCTGTCTTATATTTCCAGAATAGTGACCTGCATTTGTGTAATGGTGACTGTTTAGCTAAAGGTTATTAAGCTCTCATGTATTATGTTTTGTATTCTTGCTAATGGGTAAAAGGTCAGTTGTCCTAGAGAGACAAAGGAGGCCAATTTTTGAAAGATATCACTGTCTTCACAAATGTTATGCTTTAAAGAGTCGAAAATGGTTTGCAATAGAAGCAGATGCCTGTAAGCCTGTCATTATTTGATTTAACAAGTGTATTATTCCAGAGTCAGCTGTCCTCTGTAACTAACTCACCTTGGGCTACTAATGAGCAAATGGACTATGGCTGATAGTAATGACTAGTTCATGTGAATTATCACTTAAATAAAAAAGGTGGAATTGGAAAAAAAAATTCATACTTTATCATGAAGTCAGATGTAGTCCTTTAACAATAGTAGAGAAAAGTAATAACATTGCATTCAAGTGTGAAGCTAGACTGAAGACCTGAGATTACATAGTTTTAATAGGAGAAAGGAGTATTACATGAGTGTCTGAAAGATTTAATGGATGAGGCCCTTTTTGAAATTTTTTTAGTCAGAAATGGGAGGTATCACCCACATAACTACTTTCTGTTTTAAGAAAAATGAACCTGTATTGCTGGGCTTCATTTTGAATTTGAACTCATATGTCACATTCATAATAGATGCCCCTAGACATTTCTGAAGTTTTCAATTAAACACTTTTGAATTGACAAGGATGAAATGAAAGCAAATAGAGAATCTATCAATAAGAATTGAGGCCTATTGTATATCTGGCACTGTCCTGGGTGCTAAGAATACAAGTACAAAGAATGAAACTATCTCTATTTCTAAGGAGCAAACATTTCCAGTTAAATATGAAGAGTTAATGTGAATCTGTCTCCTTTTCTCCTCTCACTTGGTCACCACCATAGTTAAGTACCCCATCACCTCTTTGCACTGGCTCCTAATTAATCTCTTTGGTTTCAGTCTCTTCCCTTTCCAATCTATCATTCCCTATTTCAATCTTTCATCTTCATTTGTTTCTGTCATGTCTGATTCTTTCTGAAACCATTTAGGATTTTCTGTGTAAAGATACTGGAACTGGTTTGTCATTTCCTTCTCCTCATTTCTCAAATCAGGACTGAGGCAAACAGGGGTAAATGACTCTTCCAGGATCACCTCGCTAGTGTATTAGGAGGAAGAGTTATGTCCTGACTCTAAGGACTGGCACTTTATACACTGTACCACCTAGCTTCCCCAATCTATCCTTTATACAACTGCTAAATCAATATTTTAACTACCAGTCTGTGTATGCCATTCTATTTCTCAAGAAGCTTTAGTGACTCCATGTTGTCCTTAGGATAAAATGAACTTCCCACCTTGATATTTAATGCCTTTTAGTTCAACCTGTCTTTCTAGTATATTACTCTGGGTAATGCACTATGTTTCAGTCAAAATGGCTTCCTAGCTCTTCCCTTATATGTCACGCCATCATTCACCTTCATCTCAACCTTTCCTCAATTTGTCCCCTATTCCAGCACTTACCCTTCTTCAAAAATTGTCTTTTTAAAATAAAAATGTTATCTTCTATTTTTATGTTACCTCAATTTTCTTCTATGACCCCTCCCAGAGAGCCATTATTTCCAACAAAGAATGTAAATAAGAAATAGAGTGAGAGAACAATAATCAGCAAAGCTGATTAAATATATAAAAGAAAATCTCTATATTTGATGTTACAAATCCATATCTCTTCTCACCTTTTCACCTCCGCAAAGGAGTGGGTGGGAGATGACACCTATTCATTGGGACCAAGGTCTTCTTTGTTATTTTGTAACATCTCCTCTTTTATTGTTTTGTTATAGCTGCTCTTTTCATTTACAATATTGTACACATTGAGCATTGCTTTTGTTGTTCTGCATCATTCTCTTTGTATCAATTCAAATAAGTCTTTCCATGAGTCCCTGTCTTCATCATTTTTTATGATCTAGTAGTTTTCCTTTACATTTGAATACCACATTTGATTTAGCCATTAACCTATTGACTACCATGTAATTGGTTTCCAGTTCTTTGCTGCCACAAAAAATACTCCCTAGAAATATGATGCATATGGAATCTTTCTTTTTTGTCATTGACCTCTTTGGGTTATAGTCCTAGCAGAGAATCTCTGTGTCAAAGTGTATGGACATTTTATCTACTTAATTTTCAAAATCCCAAATTATTTTTCAAGAATGGTTGCCCTGACTCATTTCTATCCATAGAATCTCAATGTGGCTATCTTTCTGCAACCTGTTTAGCTGATTATTACTCTCCATTATAATCTTTTTTCCCCCAATTTTTTGGGTATGAGGTGAACCCTTGACTTTTTTTTTTAAGTTTCATCTCCCTTTTCAATGATTTGGAGTATTCTGTCATGTGCTTTTTTATAGTTATGAATCCCTTTGTTGCTGTTCTTCATATACTTTGACCATTTATCATTTGGTAATTTTTTTGGTTTTATATAATCCTATTGTTTACGCATATAAATATGCATGTATATATATTTACATGAGTGTACAGATGTATTATGTATGTATGTATGTGAGTGTACCTACGTATCTTAAGAACCAAACTGTTGTCAGATAAGTTTGATACAGAAATATTTTCCCCCATTTGTCTGCTTCTTTTCTCATTCTAGATGTATTTTAAAAGCTTTCCAATTAAGTATAATCAAACTTTTCTATTTTATCTTTTGTAATTACCTCTATCCATGGTTTAAGGCTTCATCTTCTATGTATAAATGTGAAAGGTATATAATCTGCTTCTCTTCTATTTCTTTATGGGATGATTTTTTTACATCCAGGTTTTGTATCCACTTTTGTTATCATTATATCAAAATGCTGCTGATTTTTGCAGGTTTATTTTGTAGCCTGTTAATTTGCAGAAACTATTAATTGTCTCAATTAGTTTCCTTACTGATTCCCTAGGATTTTCTAAATAAGTAATTGTGTCATCCACATGCAGGGATAGTTTATCTCTCCTTTGCTTAGCTTTATTCCTTTATTTTCTGTTTTGTCTTATTGTAATTGCTAGTTCTTCTATAAAAATAATCAGATACAAGTAGACATCATTGTTTAATTTCCATATTTATTGGGAAAATATCTACTCAATATTCATTTCATATGGTGCTTTTTGGTTCTAGAGAGATATTTTTACATTTAAAAATTCCTCTATTACTATAATTTTTTGAGTTTTTAGCACACATTTGTGTTATATTAGACAGCTAGCTGGTGAAATGGATGAAGTCCTGAAATCATAATGACACTAACCTCAGACACTAAATAGCTGTTTGACCCTGGGCAAATTATTTAACCTTTCTCAGCCTCAGTCTTCTCATTAGTAAAATGAGGACAGTAATAGCAGGAGGGTGTATTTGTAAAGAGCTTTAGAAACCATGAGGTGCCACTTATTATTAGTCATAGACTTTCTCTGCTTCTTTTGAGATCATCATGTGGTTTAAGGTGTTTTGCTTTTTGTTTGATTCATTATTTTTATTGTTTATCTAATTTTGAAGCATCTTTGCATCCCTGGCATAATGTCTAACTTTATCATAATATTTTAGATACATTTCTGTAGTTTATTTTATAGGATTTTATTTCATTTTTAATATCAATATTAATAACATCAATCTGTACTTCTTTGCATTATATTTTCCTTGTTCAAGTACTAAGGATTCTAGGTCTTTATATCTTTTAAGTCCTGTGCTTTTTTCCTCTATACCCTATTAGCTTTCAAATGTCTGGTTAAGGAGGTTAGACTTTATTACGTAGTCAAGTCAAAAACCACTTGAGTTAAGTTTTTGTGGGTTAGAGAATGGTAGGATTAAGGATAATTTTTAGAAAACTTACTCTCATGATGAAGGTAGAGATACTAGTTTAGGCTTAATTTCAAGAGTCAGTTGAATATAGTTAGAGCTGAAAGGGACATTAGAAGTCCAACACTCTCATTTTACAGATGAAGAAACTGAGGCCCTGATAAGTTTTCTTAAGGTTATCCAGATAATATATGATGCACCATAATTAGGAGACAAACTTCACTGTTTAATTGAGGAAACTGGGGGCATGGTGGAGAAAAGAGTTAAGTAAACACTAAAAATATTGAACAATTATAACTAACAGGGTGTAACAATTGATTAGATAAAGGTGGCGTCAAGAGAGAGGAGGAACAGAGAGTGCTTGCTTTCCACTTCATCATGCTGCCTTGCTTTCAAAGATGACTACACCCCTTCACACACACACATTTTTGTCTAATGGTAGCCATCTCTAGTGCAGGGGTGGGGAGAGAAGGAAAAAGGAGTTAAAAAAATAAATCTAAACGATAACTTTATTATTTATGTAAAAGGAATAGCAAGTTGTACATAATAGATTTGTAGTTGCATGTGCAATCATCTTTTTTTTTTTGATGATCCTATGTTACAGAAATGCTTGTTTTAATCCATAAATTAAAAATACAAGTAATGACTTCAGTGTTTGTAACCTGTTTGCATTAAGCTCAGAAACATAAATAAGGGTTTAGGGATAGAGATAATGAGTGTGATCCACTATAGATAGAGTTTAAGGTATTGTCAGGAATGGGCACAGGGTTAGCTAGCTTGCACAGTAGAAAGAGTGCCAGGCCTGAAGTCAGGATGACTTATCTTCCTGAATTCAAATCCAGCCTCAGACACTTACTATCTGTGTGATCCTGGAAAAATCATCTAACCATGTTTGTCACAGTTCCTCATTTGTAAAATGAGTTGGGGAAGGACATAGCAAACCACTCTAGTATCTTTGCCAAGAAAACCCCAAATGGGGTCATGAAGAGTTGGACATGACTGAAATGACTGAACAACAAAAGGAATGTCAGATAGATATATAGAACAAGTATTTGGAAATATAAGATTGGAGCTAAGACTGGGGAAAGAGCTTTGGTTATCATCTTCAGAGAGGTGATAATTGAAGAGGTAGTTAACAAATGAGTTTGCCAAATGAAAGAATATAGAAAGAGTCTAAATGTGGAAAGAACAAGATATTGAGGTTTTGCTCCATATTGGGATTTAGCAAGATGGGAATGAGTGTCTGAAGGATGATGATTCTAGTATGGTGACAAACATATTATGGAAATGGCTGCTGACCCTGGGGTCTACAGCATGTTTTCTCACTTGATTGAGTAAGTTGAGGAATTATAAAACTAAGACATTAACTGAAATACTGAAATCACCTCAGGTAATGTTGGGAAACAAGACAGAGAGGAAGAATGAGCTAGATTCAAAGATCACTGAGGAAAGTAGAAATGTGCTCATAGGTGACTGGGATAAGAATGACACGGATCTCAAAGAACAAATTGAGAGAGAAAAAAATCTAGAAATGAAGGATGGAGCCAAGTGTAAACTGATCCCTGCTTTTGTCTCATGAGAGTGGGGAAAAAGCAGTTTTCACTTTGAGACGGATTTAAGAGATACAACATTATCCAAAAAACTAAATAAATGTTTAAGTTAATACAAAGAGTTCCCTAGGAAGACATAAAGGATAATTAGTTTAAAAAAAAAAAGATTTAAAAAAAACACACATGAAGTGGGTTATGGAATGACTGAAAGGGGGAGAGTCTACCTGGGAAAGATTAGGGGGGAACTGGGTGGGGATAAGAACATTAGAAGTAGTAGTAGCTCCTGATTTTGCCCAAATGAGGTAGTAATTTAAGCTAATAGGGATTAAAGCCACAGAAAAGGGGCTGAGTTAAGTATTGAGCAGGCAGAATTTGGTGAATTGCAGAGTTTGTATCTGCAAACAGTCCCAAGTTTTCATTTAAAACAGTGATGAGGTAGAAAATTGAGTGTGCTCCATACTTCTCCCTCACTTGTCTCAGTTGGCCTAACTATTCATCTTTAAAATAGACAGAGAGTGTTCATCTTTATTGTAACAACCATTTAATAAGAACTTATGGCATGCCAGGCACTGTGCTAAGCTCTAAGGTTATAGAAATAAGCAAAAAAGAAAGACAGGTTCTAGCCTCAAGAAGCTTACATTATAATGGGTGAATACAACATATAAAAAGAGGTGGACATCAAGTTACAGGGGAGAATAAGGGGTAGTGTTGTAGGAGGATAGTGACAAAGACCTTAGTCAGAATCACAGTTTGTAAGAGAATGAAGCATAGCCAGCCCGAGCCCTTCTCCAAAATGAGCACCTGAAAGGGTCCATCCTTAGGAGGGGAAGACTGGAATGGCAGAGATGTATTGCAGGGTGAGAGGGTCCTGTGAGATGAGGGAAGTTCCGGAGTTAAAGCTGAGTTATGGTGACAAAGTTCTTGGAGTCAGAAACACAGAGCTAGGAAGGGAATGAAACATGGCTGTGGAGATCTGTGCTCAAAATGATGGCCCGGATAGGAGCACACCAATGGAAAGAGGACAGTATGGTACAGAGATATTGGTAGATGTGAAGGCTAAGAGTTTTGCAAGATTTATGTATGCCCCTTTCTACTCTGCCAACTGCCCCTCTCCCCTAGTATTCAGGACAGTAGGATAACTATTGTTGCTGTTGTTACTACTACTACTACTACTACCACTACCACTACTACTTCTACTACAAGTACTATTTATATAACTCTATGTTTTGCATGGTCCTTTGCATGTGTCATATTTATGCAACCAAATAGTCATTAAAACTATAATAAAAAGGCAGGTCCTTGAGGGACTCCAAGCACAAGCAATGGAAAGAAGTAGCTTTATTTTTCTTACTTTAAAGATGGTCAAGGTACACTTTGATTTTCCCATAGTTTTTGGGAAGCTGATTTTGATAGTTTCTGTGCTAGCTCATTGCTATTGTTCAGTTATTTCAATTGTGTCTGACTCTTTTGGGATTTTCTAGGCAAAGATACTAGAGTGATTTGCCCCATTTCCTTCTCCAGCCCATTTTATAGATGAGGAAACTGAGGCAAACAGGGTAAAGTAACTTGCCCAGAGTCATACAGCTAGCAAGTATCTGAGGCCAGATTTAAACAAAGGAAGATGAGTCTTCCTGACTTGAGATCCAGCACTTTGTCCACTGTGCTACATAACTGCCCTTTCTATCACATAATCTCATTTGAATATTTTAAATATTCTCAGATGAAGAATTTCTTAAAATCCCAAATTGTAGATAGGATTGTCATTTGACCATAGTTCTGAGACTTGGGGAGGGGGTGGGGTTATTCTGCCCCGTAGTGCCTCTTGAAGGTGCAATCACAAAGAGGCTATAGCAGTGGCATTTAAGGAATCGAGAGTCCTTCCAGAATCGATTGCTTTGTTATACATTATAGGGAAATTACTATGAAGATGATATTTTACATTTGTAGAGCATTTTAAACTTTGCAAATTACTTTCATTATAAATAAGAGCACTCTTGTCTTTTCAATTTTATTTATCTGAATTACATACAGTGTTGATCTTTTATGGGAGATTGATTTTTTACTAGCTCCCCAGAAATGATTGGACAGAAATCATTAGAATGTTGTGTTATGATTGAAGTTGTTTTTCTCATTTCTTAAACTGGATGATTATCAGAGGATGAAGGTTATCAGTTACAAAACAGAGTCTATCAGACTTAATGATCTTGAAGACATATAAAAAGATGCCGTAGTGGAATAGGAGATAACTGGACGTGGAATCTGCAAAATCATAGTTTGATTTTGGCCTCAGACTAGATTTGTGACCCTGGGTGAGGAACTGACTTCTGATCCTCAGTTTCTGTGCCCATAAAATGGAAATAATATATCACTTCTCTTACATGCTTGCTGTGAAGATCAAATAAGAAAGGGTTATGTGCGAAGGCCTTTGCAAATCTTAAAGTACTTTATAAACATCAGCTATTATTGTTATTGTTACTAGTATTATTCATTGCAGAGTGAGCCAGTATGATGATGATTTCTGAGACAAATTCCTTTTTCAAAGACAACTTCATGGAAATTCACTTTTCTTGCTGAGCTGCAAAGAAAATGTCAATGGGTGATACAGCAATGTTCACAGTTGATGATTTAATCCCTCTGACCAAATGTTATTTTTCTATGAAAATGAGAATATTAATTAGTAATGTCAGTTCAGAGCTTATTGCTGAAGTCTTGCATAGTTACATGATTGCAATACAACCAAGGACTCGGGGGCTGTTGCAGTCTGGTTGCTACAAAGCTGTTGCATATCAGGACCAGTATATGGGACAATAGTTAAAGTGTAGAGAGTAAGAGACGAGAGGTGGTGAGATGGGCCAGAGAGCAGGCAGCTAGCTGCTTCTAAATCTGTGATACTACTTCTGAGGAGTCACAGGACCATTCATTTTTCTTTTTTTTCAGACAAAGTGGGAGCTCTGGAGTAAACCTTTCCTATTCCTTTTGTTTCTGATTACAACCCTGATTGCGAGCTCTTGATTGCATGGATAGGAATATCACAGCGATCCCTTCTGAATGAGGTGGAGTTCGCAGAAAAAAGCTGAGTTACAGAGAATATTAAAAGCCATTCAGCCTGTTATCTCAGGGGCAAACATTGAGAATCCTGACAGGAAAGGAAGTCCTGATAGACATCTTAGAAAAATCTCTTTTTATTTTAATAGCTAAGTCATCAGTAAATGAGATATCTCATGTGTTGAATGCAAATGATCTAAAAAATGGTAAATATGTAGACTTCCACTTTTAAATAAGAGTCCTGTTTATAATTCTTTTGGGAGTGTATAAAGAGCAAACTAATACCAAGTCTGGATTAGTGGAGTTCAGATTAATGAGATTTCTTGTCCCATGGTCTTCAATTATGTTTAATGAAACATATTTTGACACTCTTTAAAAGGAGGGCAATAGACAGTAATGAATAAAATGAACCATGTGACACAGTGGGAAGGAAATGGTACTCTACTTGGGGTCAGAGGACGTGTGTTCAAATCCTGACTAGCACATTACTGTGTAACCTTAGACAGATCATTTAACCGTCTATTCACCTCAATTAACTAATCTGCAAAATGAGGGCATTAGACTTCTAAGATCCCTCTAAGTTCTGTAACTATAATCCTGTAGTCTTTTTAAAAAATGCATATGAAATCATAAAAAAATTAAAATGAAACGTGAAACAGGTGGATGTTTTCTTTACAGATGAGAAAGTTGATTCTCTAAAATGAATACTGAAATAGTTTAATGTATTTTTTTGTCACATTTATGGAATACTTCTACTTTTCAAGTAAGATAATGTTTGTAAAATATTTAATATGGTGCCTAACACCTAGTAGGCCCTAAATAAATATTTCTTCCCTCCTCCCCATTTCATCCATTGATCACATTACATCTATTTCTGTCTTTTTCCAAGTCCTCCCATGCTATACAGAATACAGAGACCACCTAATAATGGCAAATGAGGGCAGGGAGAGATTCTTTTTTTTTTTTTTCCTTTCCTTTGACATGGTGGAGGATACTGGGAAAGCATGAGAAAAGACTCAAGATCTCAAACTCCTTGGACATTTGGCCAAAAACATGCATGTGATATGGAACATATATGAGTTTCAGAGGCATTTTTCCCCTAATATAACATCTGCCTGAGGCTCTATAGCTGCACAGTGGCTTTGTAATAAAGTACAATATGGTACCACAGAGCTCTAATAAAGGACTAGTAATAGAACTGGAGAGAATCTCCAACCTTTGTACTAGACTTAAATTCCTGTGCTTTTGGTTTTTCTAACAGTGTCCTTTATTCTCTCTAATAATATAGCAGCAGTCTCAGAAATGACAGTGTTAATTAACAACTTGATTTTCAAACACAGTTGCCACTACCATTTATAGAAGAATAAGGGCTTCTCTCCATTTGAATGTGAACTTTCTGATTGTGGTACTAAACCAAAAAAGAAAAAAAAAATGAATGAAGCTTTCTTTAAAGGAATCACAAAGTCCCTCTGGGAGGGGTTAATTGTTCATTGGAAATGTTTTATATTTTAACTAAATGTTTAAAATGCACTCGTACTTTGTTCCTCATGGCGCCAAGTAGGTGGTTGCTCTCTAGCTCCTTAAATGTCTCTTTTGATATATGTAGGACCTTTAAACTTTCCTCTTTCATGTCACCCTCTCCCCCATGCAAGTTTGTATGTTCCTTGCTGAGCTACTGTGAGCAACATTTTTGTTCTCCTATACTACTTCTGTTCTTTAAAGGAGCTGCCAGGTCATTGCATTTCTTCACTGAAGCTCAAACCCAAGTCACTGTTGATATAGCCCCATGTAATTCCATGAAAGAAACTGGCAAGTTATAAAGATCCCCATGAAACCCTACTTAGTAACATCAAATGTTAGGTTAGAAAATTATATTTGCAAACTTTCTAATTAAACAAGACCTGGGATTCCTTAGTAGCCTTGCAGCTAAGATCCATGGCTAGACTGGTCAACAGTCCCATAATAGGACATGCTTTAGTCTTTCTATATAAATAGAGAAACATGGAGTTGGGATTTTTTAAAAGTCTTCATTGTTTCCATTGTAGAGGGAATTTTAGTCAGCTGTGCAATGTGTATGTCCACACTCACATACTAATATACTGCGGATTACATGGTGACTGACCTCCTAGTAATTCAATGCAGCCCTCCCAAACTGCTCCCCCTGTTTGGGGAAAGCAAGGCCACTGAAAAGGATGGTGAAGCATGACGGGCAGGCTGGCTGCTTGTTTCTTCCTTTGAGAGGTCTGAGAAGAAGAGTTTACCTTCCAGCTCGGTTTGGTCTCATTACATTCGGGATCAGGTCTTTGCCGTTCCAGTCCTCTGAACAGAAGCCTCAGCCCAGCTCCTCTGGAGAGCTGTCAGCCGCCTCATCTCAGCTGGCCTGTTTGACAGTGAGTGCAGCTCGGACAGGAAGCACACAACTCACTGCCTTTGCCTTGAGGTTTTTTCTTTCCTATGGAAAAAAAAAAATGCAAGCACACACACAC
>JAQQSV010002028.1:19653-39405 GCA_028646515.1 Pseudochirops corinnae
TATATCTCTCTATATATTTATATAGTCTCTCTATTCCGACTTTAAATATAAAGAAGACAGAATCCATATATCTATCAACATCTTTTTATATCTCTACAATTCTAACAATATATGTCTATATATTCTGTCTTTCTATATATGATTAAATATGCTCATATTTTATAAATCCTAGGAACTAAATGTGTTTGCTTGTGTGTGTGTGTGTGTGTGCTTGCATTTTTTTTTTTCCATAGGAAAGAAAAAACCTCAAGGCAAAGGCAGTGAGTTGTGTGCTTCCTGTCCGAGCTGCACTCACTGTCAAACAGGCCAGCTGAGATGAGGCGGCTGACAGCTCTCCAGAGGAGCTGGGCTGAGGCTTCTGTTCAGAGGACTGGAACGGCAAAGACCTGATCCCGAATGTAATGAGACCAAACCGAGCTGGAAGGTAAACTCTTCTTCTCAGACCTCTCAAAGGAAGAAACAAGCAGCCAGCCTGCCCGTCATGCTTCACCATCCTTTTCAGTGGCCTTGCTTTCCCCAAACAGGGGGAGCAGTTTGGGAGGGCTGCATTGAATTACTAGGAGGTCAGTCACCATGTAATCCGCAGTATATTAGTATGTGAGTGTGGACATACACATTGCACAGCTGACTAAAATTCCCTCTACAATGGAAACAATGAAGACTTTTAAAAAATCCCAACTCCATGTTTCTCTATTTATATAGAAAGACTAAAGCATGTCCTATTATGGGACTGTTGACCAGTCTAGCCATGGATCTTAGCTGCAAGGCTACTAAGGAATCCCAGGTCTTGTTTAATTAGAAAGTTTGCAAATATAATTTTCTAACCTAACATTTGATGTTACTAAGTAGGGTTTCATGGGGATCTTTATAACTTGCCAGTTTCTTTCATGGAATTACATGGGGCTATATCAACAGTGACTTGGGTTTGAGCTTCAGTGAAGAAATGCAATGACCTGGCAGCTCCTTTAAAGAACAGAAGTAGTATAGGAGAACAAAAATGTTGCTCACAGTAGCTCAGCAAGGAACATACAAACTTGCATGGGGGAGAGGGTGACATGAAAGAGGAAAGTTTAAAGGTCCTACATATATCAAAAGAGACATTTAAGGAGCTAGAGAGCAACCACCTACTTGGCGCCATGAGGAACAAAGTACGAGTGCATTTTAAACATTTAGTTAAAATATAAAACATTTCCAATGAACAATTAACCCCTCCCAGAGGGACTTTGTGATTCCTTTAAAGAAAGCTTCATTCATTTTTTTTTTCTTTTTTGGTTTAGTACCACAATCAGAAAGTTCACATTCAAATGGAGAGAAGCCCTTATTCTTCTATAAATGGTAGTGGCAACTGTGTTTGAAAATCAAGTTGTTAATTAACACTGTCATTTCTGAGACTGCTGCTATATTATTAGAGAGAATAAAGGACACTGTTAGAAAAACCAAAAGCACAGGAATTTAAGTCTAGTACAAAGGTTGGAGATTCTCTCCAGTTCTATTACTAGTCCTTTATTAGAGCTCTGTGGTACCATATTGTACTTTATTACAAAGCCACTGTGCAGCTATAGAGCCTCAGGCAGATGTTATATTAGGGGAAAAATGCCTCTGAAACTCATATATGTTCCATATCACATGCATGTTTTTGGCCAAATGTCCAAGGAGTTTGAGATCTTGAGTCTTTTCTCATGCTTTCCCAGTATCCTCCACCATGTCAAAGGAAAGGAAAAAAAAAAAAAAGAATCTCTCCCTGCCCTCATTTGCCATTATTAGGTGGTCTCTGTATTCTGTATAGCATGGGAGGACTTGGAAAAAGACAGAAATAGATGTAATGTGATCAATGGATGAAATGGGGAGGAGGGAAGAAATATTTATTTAGGGCCTACTAGGTGTTAGGCACCATATTAAATATTTTACAAACATTATCTTACTTGAAAAGTAGAAGTATTCCATAAATGTGACAAAAAAATACATTAAACTATTTCAGTATTCATTTTAGAGAATCAACTTTCTCATCTGTAAAGAAAACATCCACCTGTTTCACGTTTCATTTTAATTTTTTTATGATTTCATATGCATTTTTTAAAAAGACTACAGGATTATAGTTACAGAACTTAGAGGGATCTTAGAAGTCTAATGCCCTCATTTTGCAGATTAGTTAATTGAGGTGAATAGACGGTTAAATGATCTGTCTAAGGTTACACAGTAATGTGCTAGTCAGGATTTGAACACACGTCCTCTGACCCCAAGTAGAGTACCATTTCCTTCCCACTGTGTCACATGGTTCATTTTATTCATTACTGTCTATTGCCCTCCTTTTAAAGAGTGTCAAAATATGTTTCATTAAACATAATTGAAGACCATGGGACAAGAAATCTCATTAATCTGAACTCCACTAATCCAGACTTGGTATTAGTTTGCTCTTTATACACTCCCAAAAGAATTATAAACAGGACTCTTATTTAAAAGTGGAAGTCTACATATTTACCATTTTTTAGATCATTTGCATTCAACACATGAGATATCTCATTTACTGATGACTTAGCTATTAAAATAAAAAGAGATTTTTCTAAGATGTCTATCAGGACTTCCTTTCCTGTCAGGATTCTCAATGTTTGCCCCTGAGATAACAGGCTGAATGGCTTTTAATATTCTCTGTAACTCAGCTTTTTTCTGCGAACTCCACCTCATTCAGAAGGGATCGCTGTGATATTCCTATCCATGCAATCAAGAGCTCGCAATCAGGGTTGTAATCAGAAACAAAAGGAATAGGAAAGGTTTACTCCAGAGCTCCCACTTTGTCTGAAAAAAAAGAAAAATGAATGGTCCTGTGACTCCTCAGAAGTAGTATCACAGATTTAGAAGCAGCTAGCTGCCTGCTCTCTGGCCCATCTCACCACCTCTCGTCTCTTACTCTCTACACTTTAACTATTGTCCCATATACTGGTCCTGATATGCAACAGCTTTGTAGCAACCAGACTGCAACAGCCCCCGAGTCCTTGGTTGTATTGCAATCATGTAACTATGCAAGACTTCAGCAATAAGCTCTGAACTGACATTACTAATTAATATTCTCATTTTCATAGAAAAATAACATTTGGTCAGAGGGATTAAATCATCAACTGTGAACATTGCTGTATCACCCATTGACATTTTCTTTGCAGCTCAGCAAGAAAAGTGAATTTCCATGAAGTTGTCTTTGAAAAAGGAATTTGTCTCAGAAATCATCATCATACTGGCTCACTCTGCAATGAATAATACTAGTAACAATAACAATAATAGCTGATGTTTATAAAGTACTTTAAGATTTGCAAAGGCCTTCGCACATAACCCTTTCTTATTTGATCTTCACAGCAAGCATGTAAGAGAAGTGATATATTATTTCCATTTTATGGGCACAGAAACTGAGGATCAGAAGTCAGTTCCTCACCCAGGGTCACAAATCTAGTCTGAGGCCAAAATCAAACTATGATTTTGCAGATTCCACGTCCAGTTATCTCCTATTCCACTACGGCATCTTTTTATATGTCTTCAAGATCATTAAGTCTGATAGACTCTGTTTTGTAACTGATAACCTTCATCCTCTGATAATCATCCAGTTTAAGAAATGAGAAAAACAACTTCAATCATAACACAACATTCTAATGATTTCTGTCCAATCATTTCTGGGGAGCTAGTAAAAAATCAATCTCCCATAAAAGATCAACACTGTATGTAATTCAGATAAATAAAATTGAAAAGACAAGAGTGCTCTTATTTATAATGAAAGTAATTTGCAAAGTTTAAAATGCTCTACAAATGTAAAATATCATCTTCATAGTAATTTCCCTATAATGTATAACAAAGCAATCGATTCTGGAAGGACTCTCGATTCCTTAAATGCCACTGCTATAGCCTCTTTGTGATTGCACCTTCAAGAGGCACTACGGGGCAGAATAACCCCACCCCCTCCCCAAGTCTCAGAACTATGGTCAAATGACAATCCTATCTACAATTTGGGATTTTAAGAAATTCTTCATCTGAGAATATTTAAAATATTCAAATGAGATTATGTGATAGAAAGGGCAGTTATGTAGCACAGTGGACAAAGTGCTGGATCTCAAGTCAGGAAGACTCATCTTCCTTTGTTTAAATCTGGCCTCAGATACTTGCTAGCTGTATGACTCTGGGCAAGTTACTTTACCCTGTTTGCCTCAGTTTCCTCATCTATAAAATGGGCTGGAGAAGGAAATGGGGCAAATCACTCTAGTATCTTTGCCTAGAAAATCCCAAAAGAGTCAGACACAATTGAAATAACTGAACAATAGCAATGAGCTAGCACAGAAACTATCAAAATCAGCTTCCCAAAAACTATGGGAAAATCAAAGTGTACCTTGACCATCTTTAAAGTAAGAAAAATAAAGCTACTTCTTTCCATTGCTTGTGCTTGGAGTCCCTCAAGGACCTGCCTTTTTATTATAGTTTTAATGACTATTTGGTTGCATAAATATGACACATGCAAAGGACCATGCAAAACATAGAGTTATATAAATAGTACTTGTAGTAGAAGTAGTAGTGGTAGTGGTAGTAGTAGTAGTAGTAGTAACAACAGCAACAATAGTTATCCTACTGTCCTGAATACTAGGGGAGAGGGGCAGTTGGCAGAGTAGAAAGGGGCATACATAAATCTTGCAAAACTCTTAGCCTTCACATCTACCAATATCTCTGTACCATACTGTCCTCTTTCCATTGGTGTGCTCCTATCCGGGCCATCATTTTGAGCACAGATCTCCACAGCCATGTTTCATTCCCTTCCTAGCTCTGTGTTTCTGACTCCAAGAACTTTGTCACCATAACTCAGCTTTAACTCCGGAACTTCCCTCATCTCACAGGACCCTCTCACCCTGCAATACATCTCTGCCATTCCAGTCTTCCCCTCCTAAGGATGGACCCTTTCAGGTGCTCATTTTGGAGAAGGGCTCGGGCTGGCTATGCTTCATTCTCTTACAAACTGTGATTCTGACTAAGGTCTTTGTCACTATCCTCCTACAACACTACCCCTTATTCTCCCCTGTAACTTGATGTCCACCTCTTTTTATATGTTGTATTCACCCATTATAATGTAAGCTTCTTGAGGCTAGAACCTGTCTTTCTTTTTTGCTTATTTCTATAACCTTAGAGCTTAGCACAGTGCCTGGCATGCCATAAGTTCTTATTAAATGGTTGTTACAATAAAGATGAACACTCTCTGTCTATTTTAAAGATGAATAGTTAGGCCAACTGAGACAAGTGAGGGAGAAGTATGGAGCACACTCAATTTTCTACCTCATCACTGTTTTAAATGAAAACTTGGGACTGTTTGCAGATACAAACTCTGCAATTCACCAAATTCTGCCTGCTCAATACTTAACTCAGCCCCTTTTCTGTGGCTTTAATCCCTATTAGCTTAAATTACTACCTCATTTGGGCAAAATCAGGAGCTACTACTACTTCTAATGTTCTTATCCCCACCCAGTTCCCCCCTAATCTTTCCCAGGTAGACTCTCCCCCTTTCAGTCATTCCATAACCCACTTCATGTGTGTTTTTTTTAAATCTTTTTTTTTTTAAACTAATTATCCTTTATGTCTTCCTAGGGAACTCTTTGTATTAACTTAAACATTTATTTAGTTTTTTGGATAATGTTGTATCTCTTAAATCCGTCTCAAAGTGAAAACTGCTTTTTCCCCACTCTCATGAGACAAAAGCAGGGATCAGTTTACACTTGGCTCCATCCTTCATTTCTAGATTTTTTTCTCTCTCAATTTGTTCTTTGAGATCCGTGTCATTCTTATCCCAGTCACCTATGAGCACATTTCTACTTTCCTCAGTGATCTTTGAATCTAGCTCATTCTTCCTCTCTGTCTTGTTTCCCAACATTACCTGAGGTGATTTCAGTATTTCAGTTAATGTCTTAGTTTTATAATTCCTCAACTTACTCAATCAAGTGAGAAAACATGCTGTAGACCCCAGGGTCAGCAGCCATTTCCATAATATGTTTGTCACCATACTAGAATCATCATCCTTCAGACACTCATTCCCATCTTGCTAAATCCCAATATGGAGCAAAACCTCAATATCTTGTTCTTTCCACATTTAGACTCTTTCTATATTCTTTCATTTGGCAAACTCATTTGTTAACTACCTCTTCAATTATCACCTCTCTGAAGATGATAACCAAAGCTCTTTCCCCAGTCTTAGCTCCAATCTTATATTTCCAAATACTTGTTCTATATATCTATCTGACATTCCTTTTGTTGTTCAGTCATTTCAGTCATGTCCAACTCTTCATGACCCCATTTGGGGTTTTCTTGGCAAAGATACTAGAGTGGTTTGCTATGTCCTTCCCCAACTCATTTTACAAATGAGGAACTGTGACAAACATGGTTAGATGATTTTTCCAGGATCACACAGATAGTAAGTGTCTGAGGCTGGATTTGAATTCAGGAAGATAAGTCATCCTGACTTCAGGCCTGGCACTCTTTCTACTGTGCAAGCTAGCTAACCCTGTGCCCATTCCTGACAATACCTTAAACTCTATCTATAGTGGATCACACTCATTATCTCTATCCCTAAACCCTTATTTATGTTTCTGAGCTTAATGCAAACAGGTTACAAACACTGAAGTCATTACTTGTATTTTTAATTTATGGATTAAAACAAGCATTTCTGTAACATAGGATCATCAAAAAAAAAAAGATGATTGCACATGCAACTACAAATCTATTATGTACAACTTGCTATTCCTTTTACATAAATAATAAAGTTATCGTTTAGATTTATTTTTTTAACTCCTTTTTCCTTCTCTCCCCACCCCTGCACTAGAGATGGCTACCATTAGACAAAAATGTGTGTGTGTGAAGGGGTGTAGTCATCTTTGAAAGCAAGGCAGCATGATGAAGTGGAAAGCAAGCACTCTCTGTTCCTCCTCTCTCTTGACGCCACCTTTATCTAATCAATTGTTACACCCTGTTAGTTATAATTGTTCAATATTTTTAGTGTTTACTTAACTCTTTTCTCCACCATGCCCCCAGTTTCCTCAATTAAACAGTGAAGTTTGTCTCCTAATTATGGTGCATCATATATTATCTGGATAACCTTAAGAAAACTTATCAGGGCCTCAGTTTCTTCATCTGTAAAATGAGAGTGTTGGACTTCTAATGTCCCTTTCAGCTCTAACTATATTCAACTGACTCTTGAAATTAAGCCTAAACTAGTATCTCTACCTTCATCATGAGAGTAAGTTTTCTAAAAATTATCCTTAATCCTACCATTCTCTAACCCACAAAAACTTAACTCAAGTGGTTTTTGACTTGACTACGTAATAAAGTCTAACCTCCTTAACCAGACATTTGAAAGCTAATAGGGTATAGAGGAAAAAAGCACAGGACTTAAAAGATATAAAGACCTAGAATCCTTAGTACTTGAACAAGGAAAATATAATGCAAAGAAGTACAGATTGATGTTATTAATATTGATATTAAAAATGAAATAAAATCCTATAAAATAAACTACAGAAATGTATCTAAAATATTATGATAAAGTTAGACATTATGCCAGGGATGCAAAGATGCTTCAAAATTAGATAAACAATAAAAATAATGAATCAAACAAAAAGCAAAACACCTTAAACCACATGATGATCTCAAAAGAAGCAGAGAAAGTCTATGACTAATAATAAGTGGCACCTCATGGTTTCTAAAGCTCTTTACAAATACACCCTCCTGCTATTACTGTCCTCATTTTACTAATGAGAAGACTGAGGCTGAGAAAGGTTAAATAATTTGCCCAGGGTCAAACAGCTATTTAGTGTCTGAGGTTAGTGTCATTATGATTTCAGGACTTCATCCATTTCACCAGCTAGCTGTCTAATATAACACAAATGTGTGCTAAAAACTCAAAAAATTATAGTAATAGAGGAATTTTTAAATGTAAAAATATCTCTCTAGAACCAAAAAGCACCATATGAAATGAATATTGAGTAGATATTTTCCCAATAAATATGGAAATTAAACAATGATGTCTACTTGTATCTGATTATTTTTATAGAAGAACTAGCAATTACAATAAGACAAAACAGAAAATAAAGGAATAAAGCTAAGCAAAGGAGAGATAAACTATCCCTGCATGTGGATGACACAATTACTTATTTAGAAAATCCTAGGGAATCAGTAAGGAAACTAATTGAGACAATTAATAGTTTCTGCAAATTAACAGGCTACAAAATAAACCTGCAAAAATCAGCAGCATTTTGATATAATGATAACAAAAGTGGATACAAAACCTGGATGTAAAAAAATCATCCCATAAAGAAATAGAAGAGAAGCAGATTATATACCTTTCACATTTATACATAGAAGATGAAGCCTTAAACCATGGATAGAGGTAATTACAAAAGATAAAATAGAAAAGTTTGATTATACTTAATTGGAAAGCTTTTAAAATACATCTAGAATGAGAAAAGAAGCAGACAAATGGGGGAAAATATTTCTGTATCAAACTTATCTGACAACAGTTTGGTTCTTAAGATACGTAGGTACACTCACATACATACATACATAATACATCTGTACACTCATGTAAATATATATACATGCATATTTATATGCGTAAACAATAGGATTATATAAAACCAAAAAAATTACCAAATGATAAATGGTCAAAGTATATGAAGAACAGCAACAAAGGGATTCATAACTATAAAAAAGCACATGACAGAATACTCCAAATCATTGAAAAGGGAGATGAAACTTAAAAAAAAAAGTCAAGGGTTCACCTCATACCCAAAAAATTGGGGGAAAAAAGATTATAATGGAGAGTAATAATCAGCTAAACAGGTTGCAGAAAGATAGCCACATTGAGATTCTATGGATAGAAATGAGTCAGGGCAACCATTCTTGAAAAATAATTTGGGATTTTGAAAATTAAGTAGATAAAATGTCCATACACTTTGACACAGAGATTCTCTGCTAGGACTATAACCCAAAGAGGTCAATGACAAAAAAGAAAGATTCCATATGCATCATATTTCTAGGGAGTATTTTTTGTGGCAGCAAAGAACTGGAAACCAATTACATGGTAGTCAATAGGTTAATGGCTAAATCAAATGTGGTATTCAAATGTAAAGGAAAACTACTAGATCATAAAAAATGATGAAGACAGGGACTCATGGAAAGACTTATTTGAATTGATACAAAGAGAATGATGCAGAACAACAAAAGCAATGCTCAATGTGTACAATATTGTAAATGAAAAGAGCAGCTATAACAAAACAATAAAAGAGGAGATGTTACAAAATAACAAAGAAGACCTTGGTCCCAATGAATAGGTGTCATCTCCCACCCACTCCTTTGCGGAGGTGAAAAGGTGAGAAGAGATATGGATTTGTAACATCAAATATAGAGATTTTCTTTTATATATTTAATCAGCTTTGCTGATTATTGTTCTCTCACTCTATTTCTTATTTACATTCTTTGTTGGAAATAATGGCTCTCTGGGAGGGGTCATAGAAGAAAATTGAGGTAACATAAAAATAGAAGATAACATTTTTATTTTAAAAAGACAATTTTTGAAGAAGGGTAAGTGCTGGAATAGGGGACAAATTGAGGAAAGGTTGAGATGAAGGTGAATGATGGCGTGACATATAAGGGAAGAGCTAGGAAGCCATTTTGACTGAAACATAGTGCATTACCCAGAGTAATATACTAGAAAGACAGGTTGAACTAAAAGGCATTAAATATCAAGGTGGGAAGTTCATTTTATCCTAAGGACAACATGGAGTCACTAAAGCTTCTTGAGAAATAGAATGGCATACACAGACTGGTAGTTAAAATATTGATTTAGCAGTTGTATAAAGGATAGATTGGGGAAGCTAGGTGGTACAGTGTATAAAGTGCCAGTCCTTAGAGTCAGGACATAACTCTTCCTCCTAATACACTAGCGAGGTGATCCTGGAAGAGTCATTTACCCCTGTTTGCCTCAGTCCTGATTTGAGAAATGAGGAGAAGGAAATGACAAACCAGTTCCAGTATCTTTACACAGAAAATCCTAAATGGTTTCAGAAAGAATCAGACATGACAGAAACAAATGAAGATGAAAGATTGAAATAGGGAATGATAGATTGGAAAGGGAAGAGACTGAAACCAAAGAGATTAATTAGGAGCCAGTGCAAAGAGGTGATGGGGTACTTAACTATGGTGGTGACCAAGTGAGAGGAGAAAAGGAGACAGATTCACATTAACTCTTCATATTTAACTGGAAATGTTTGCTCCTTAGAAATAGAGATAGTTTCATTCTTTGTACTTGTATTCTTAGCACCCAGGACAGTGCCAGATATACAATAGGCCTCAATTCTTATTGATAGATTCTCTATTTGCTTTCATTTCATCCTTGTCAATTCAAAAGTGTTTAATTGAAAACTTCAGAAATGTCTAGGGGCATCTATTATGAATGTGACATATGAGTTCAAATTCAAAATGAAGCCCAGCAATACAGGTTCATTTTTCTTAAAACAGAAAGTAGTTATGTGGGTGATACCTCCCATTTCTGACTAAAAAAATTTCAAAAAGGGCCTCATCCATTAAATCTTTCAGACACTCATGTAATACTCCTTTCTCCTATTAAAACTATGTAATCTCAGGTCTTCAGTCTAGCTTCACACTTGAATGCAATGTTATTACTTTTCTCTACTATTGTTAAAGGACTACATCTGACTTCATGATAAAGTATGAATTTTTTTTTCCAATTCCACCTTTTTTATTTAAGTGATAATTCACATGAACTAGTCATTACTATCAGCCATAGTCCATTTGCTCATTAGTAGCCCAAGGTGAGTTAGTTACAGAGGACAGCTGACTCTGGAATAATACACTTGTTAAATCAAATAATGACAGGCTTACAGGCATCTGCTTCTATTGCAAACCATTTTCGACTCTTTAAAGCATAACATTTGTGAAGACAGTGATATCTTTCAAAAATTGGCCTCCTTTGTCTCTCTAGGACAACTGACCTTTTACCCATTAGCAAGAATACAAAACATAATACATGAGAGCTTAATAACCTTTAGCTAAACAGTCACCATTACACAAATGCAGGTCACTATTCTGGAAATATAAGACAGCACAGTCATTTATTGGCAAGTGGTAATAAATTGGATAAAGATAGCACTCATAAGCAATCTCTTGACTTGTGAAGCCCAGGCTCTAAGTTCAATGGGAGGAGAGAATTTCCTGTTCAGTATTTCTTGTTGGTACATATTTGGCCAAGTAGGGCAATAAAAACCACAGTCATTGCTTCACTAGTAGAGCGCCCCAGAAGACCATGGAAAAGAGAATGATAATAATACAAATATCAGTACAAATCAAAATTCTCTCTCTCTCTCTCTCTCTCTCTCTCTCTCTCTCTCTCTCTCTCTCTCTCTCTCTTTCTCTCTCTCTCTCTCTCCCTGTCTCTGTCTCTCTCTCTCTGTCTCTCTGTCTCTCTCTGTGTGTCTCTGTCTGTCTGTCTGTCTGTCTCTCTCTCGCTCTCTATCTGTCTCTCTCTGTGTCTGTCTCCATCATCAGGGAATGGAGAGAAGAAGATGAATATGTAACCACAAATGTCTACCTAATTTGCAAAATCAGCAGGAGAAGGAAATGGCACACCAGTCCCAGTATCTTTACCAAGAAAGTCCTAAATGGGGTCACAAAGAATCAGACATGACTGAAACAACTGAAGACAAAAGATTACAATAGGGAACAACCACAATCAGGAAATGGAGGGAAGAAAATTACTATCTGTAATGGCAAACAAAGGAGTATTTAGTGCTTTGTTTCAGTTAGTTAGGAATTTGGCATCTTGTTTGAGCCACGCCTTGTGATTTGAAGGTGGGAGGAACTTGCAACTGGAAGGGGGAAACAGGAAGGAGAATTACCATATAAAAGCAGGAGCACAAGCTGGAACTGAGAAAAGTTGAGAACAGTGGTGGTGTCTGGCACTCTGTCTGCTCTGTCTGTGTTGATGTGTGTTAGTGATACTTTGTCAGACAGAAGCCTTTTATCTGTTGTTTGTGTTACTTTGTCAGATAGAAGGACTCTACCTATTGCTTGCATTATTTGTCAGACAGGAGGAATCTATCTGTTGAATTATGTTACTTTGTCAGAGAGAAGCACCCTGTCTGTTGACTTGTGTTGATTTCACAGGCAGAAAGTGAATTGAGGTGGTAGTGCCTGCAATGTATGTGAATGTTGTTGTTCCTCCCACCTTCAAATCATGAGATGGGACTCAAACAAGGTGCTAAATATTTAAATAACTGTGGTGGTTAGAATTATAACTGCCCCAGAAATTATATCCAGAGCCAGCAAATTGAAGTCCATCAGCAGCTAGTGATGACTGGCAGATGGTGGATATACATACATTAATCAAACTCATATTCTGTGCAACCTGCCCACTACAAAGCTCTACAGCTTAGATTCAGTCAAAGGGTTGCACTTGAGGACCTAGAAGTCCATGAGTTATCCACCTCTGGCCACTATGTTCAAAGGAACAAAGATCAAATATGAAGACAGCAAGTGGACCAATTTGGCTACTACACATAGCACATTACAAGGAGGAAAGTAAAATCAGTCTAGAAAGGTAGATGGTAACTGGATAATGGAAGGTTTTAAATGTAAAGCAAAGGATTTTTTATTTTATCTCAGAGGCAATAGGGAACCACTGAAACTTCTTGAGCAGGGAATGATTCATGCTTTACAAGTATTAGTCTGGCAGCTATATGGGGCATGGATTAAAGAATGGTGAAACTGGGGGATATTAAGAGGTTATTGAAATAACCCAAATCTGAGATGTACCTTGACATAGTAGAAAGAAGAAAAACTATGAGTAAGACATTACACATTGTGAATACAAAGGTGAAGGAAGACAGTATTAATCATGAAGGAACTTAAAGTATAACAGAAACATGCACAATTATGTGATACCATATAGAAAGTGGTAAACCCAAAGGAATGATGTGAAAAGTTTTGTGAGTAGCTATGGTGGAAAGAACTGGTTTCCTAGTAGACAAATGACCTGCAATGAACTTCCAGTTCATTGCATCCACTGGTCCTCAGATGGCACATTTAATTTGCTATTGAGACCATATTTGATTTCCAGACAGGTAGAATCTTCCAAAGATTGTGGTCTATTGGTATGGCCTTCAATACTATTGACTGGAATGCTTTTTTAATCTACTTCAGGAATTTAAGCCAGGTACCTTCTCTTTCAACTTCAAGGATTACCAAATCCAAGCTAAAAAAAAAAAAAGCTTTTCCAATTGATAAATAAAGATAGACTGTTAAAACAAAACAGAACAGAACTCCACAAGTCCTGAGCAGTACTGGGCTTTCTACTTCAGCCAACATGTTTTGCCTATCTTACACAAACCAAAAAACATTCCAAAGGGTGCTGTTGATGATAGCTGATGATAGTGATGCATCGGTTTTCAAAAACTAGCTGGGAAACCAATGTCCATTTCTACCTGTTTTTCCCCCAAGGAAAATTTGTACTGGGCTTCAAAAATCCATCTTACAAATAATGAACTTTTGTAACCCAATGCCTTTTGGTGGATGCGTTCCTATACTTTTACATATACAGAAATATGGCCAGAGAGGGCATGACTACAAAGCTTTGAAAATGGTTTATATGTTTTATACATTAAACTCTCATTGATTTTATGTCATATCATGTCCATGTTATTTTTTTTTACAAATAACCAAAATTTTTCTCTTCCCCCTTAAGTCCTTGTAGCTATGGCTGATTCAGTAGCTTACTCTTCTCTTAGTCTCTTTGATTAATCCCATTATTAAACTATTTCCCTAAATCATTCTGATTCTGTGCTTGTTGTACTCTTAGGTATATAAGGGCACTTAATAAATTCTATTAATAAATGAGCAGCTTTTCCTATATTAGCTTTCTAGCACTTTACCTATATTTCAGAATAATTTTTCCTATGTAGTGATTTTCAGTGACCCTGGAGCTTCTGATTGCTCAGCTGTAGACTCTTGTAGAAATGAAAACTTCCTCACAGTAAGAGGCAGCCAGAAACTGCTATTGTGGAAATTACAGGGTATTACAGTGGCCCCCATGATCCCTTTTTTTAGGAGGTAGTGTACAAGAATAATGCCTTCATATTTAAAGATGTTCAAAGTGTCTTTAAATATTTTTAAATTATGCAAAATAGGGAGGAGGAAAAAGGATTGATATTTTTGTTTTATTTAGGTCCATGAATGAAAGTACTTGTAACATGATATAATGTTTATTCCTTGTCATTGTGTCTCTGTAGTCTATAGTAGTATAGTGTATGGTATATAATTGTGTATAATAGTACACACTACTGTATACTGTAGTGTATAGAGTATGTACTAAATAATTGTTTGCTGCATTGAATTATTATAGCAGCACTCATTATACTTTTCTTTCTACCATATATAATAATTTTGGATATGTCCTGGATTATAAACATCAAAATTGCAGGCTCCATGAAGGTGGGCGCTACTTATTCTTTTTTCCTTATTTTTCTATAATATTACTCTGTAGCCTCTTACATTGTGAATTGCACATAGTAGAAGTTTGGTACATATTTGTTAACTGAATAAAAAAAATGAAATGTCAGGAAGCAATGTGATTATTCTAGCTCCTTGATGCTGAATTACTGTCTTGGCTAATCATCTTCCCCCTCACTATATCTTCTATCTCTCGATGGATATTTGGGCTTTATGTAGGTACAGATTTAGAAACATTTTCTTCAGAAAGAGGAACTGTAAATGAGACAATAGCTTGTCTTTCCAACTTTTTCTTTATTAAAGCAAGAATTTGGGAAAGGGTAGATGCAGCTACCTGAACCAGAAACATTTTTATATTTTCATAAGTCAAGAACTTATGCTGCTGTTCATTTCCTAATAGGTAGAAGCTGAACATGATAAAAGGGCATTGTGTCTTTAAACACCTAAACAAGGAGAAGCATGGCAGCAAGAGAATATTATGCTATTACTGTAAATTACACTGACAGTAGAAGGCTGCAAGGTTATGGGACGGGAAAGAAGCTACACAATAAGCACTGGTCAAAGTAATTAGCTGGTGTAATGAAGAGAGAGGAAAAGTATGTTGGACATCAGCAGGCTGAACTGCCAGCATTACCATTCTCCAAGGCTTTGCAAGAACAATGCTCTGCTGAGCTGAGCCTTCAGTAATCGCTATACATGACTACCCATGAAGAGAATAATTAAGAGATGCCAGTGCTTCTCTGGGAAAAAAGCCCAGCCCTCACATAATACAAAGTACTATTCTCCAGAAAAAACACTTTTTTCCCCTTTTCTAACTAAAAAAACAACAAAAGGAGGACTCTTTGTACCCCTCCAACACACAATGACAAAGGTACCATAAAATAAGGGGTGTGGATGACTACCAGCCCCAAACAGAAATACAATGAATTTTATCTTGGTCAGAGGAAAAAGATTTGCCACATACCTGACAAAAAGTACGGATACCAAATAGCACAAAAGGAAGACTAAATAAAGTCTATCAGGAAGGGGGCATATTGCTGAAGGTAATCTTATCCCAATGAGTCTCTATATACAAAATGTATTATCTATATCCATGTAAATTTTTTGACAATATTTAGAATCTCTACTGCTCATCTACTGCAATTGTATCAGTTGAAAAATAAAAATTTAGGAGGAGACAAATAGATGCCATTAAAACTTTGCAATAGATTTCTGTGATTCTTTTATAGAAGATGTATATACAAAATGATAAGCTCAAAGCTAGAGATATGTCCAACCATTTAAAATATCAGTTTTTTAAAAAATCATTCATTTTTGCTTTAATAATTTAAAAGCACTAGATATTTTTTCCTAATTGAAAGATAGGGAACTATTGAAATGAATATACAAAAAATTCAGAGCACAAAGTTTAGCAGGCCAATCCTTTACTAATGAGGTTAATCAAATCAAATATTTTTTTTTTCTGGGTTCCATTCCAACCTGTTTACCCTGCTTTTTGAATTAAGCACTTGTGTCTACACAGCTAATGGGATTTTTGAGTCTCCAATTTACTGCTCAATTGGATTGTATTGGAGGTAAATGTTTGTGCTCAGTATGTAGAAGAATTTAAGGTTTAAATGCAACAGAAGCTAATCCTCTTTATTCCATCTAGTATCTTCCTTGGATTGATAAAGTCTAACTTTTACTCCAAGAATAAATAAAGAAGGTACTCCATAAGCCTGTCATAAGTTTAACTAAGAACTGTCACTGATAGTGTGGTGATTGATATGAATGTTGTACATTCCCTGTTGTCATGCCAATCTTATAATATAAAGGAACTTTAAAAAATATATTTCAATTATAATAGTTTCTCCTAAAATCTATTTTTTGGAAACATTAGTTTTAGTTCCTTTTTTTAGTTCCAAATTCTCTTTCCCACCTTCCCCTCCTATCATGAAACCAAGAGGAAAAAATGAAACTGTTTGCAATCATCTATAGTTAAGCAAAACAAAGTCCTACATTAACCATGCTTTTTAAAAAATGCATATGCCCCAATCTGTGTATCACCTCTCCATGGGGAGGTGAGTAATCCATTTTATTACAAATACGCTGAAATTGTTTTAGGTCATTGTGCTGATCATAGCTCTTTCAAAGTTGTTTGAATTTATCATATTGCTGTTATTGTATAATATATTCTGCTACCTCTAGCTATGTTAGTTTGCATCACTTAATACAAGTCTTCCTAGGTTTTTTCTTAAAGAATTTCCTTCATCATTTCTTACAGCACAATAGTACTCTATCACATTCATATAACAACTTTTTTCAATCATTTTCCAGTTCCTTTCATTTCTAATTCTTTGCTACCACAAAAAGAGCCGCTTTCAATTTTTGTGAACACATGAGTTCTTTCCCTGTCTTTATAGTATACACCAAGAAGCAGTAATACTATGTCAAAGGACGAACATAGAAACATACATCCACAAATAATTGGACTCTTCTTATTTCCTTTATTATGGGTAGAAGTATTATGGCAGAAGTTGTGCCAAGTGAAACTCCTCTGACAACAATTTCCAAGTCAGGCTTTCTGCCCCATATTTTTTTCAGTTCATCCAAGCACTTTATTAAGAATTCTCAAAATATAAACTGTCTCCTGTGTATGTGTGTGTAAATAGATAGATAGAGAGATAGATAGATATCTGGTATAAGAAAAACCTATACAAGTATCTAATCACTTGAACAAATTGGTGAAGATAAACATCATGATGTAAATAATTTATTAAAAATCATATCATATGACACTTTATATTTAGTGATTGTTTTTAAAAATTAATTTTTAAAAGTCTTCTATTGATGGCACTAAACTTTCTATTAAACAAGATAGAATTTTTGGCATAATAACTCATTGAAGTATTACTCAAAATAATTGGAGCTTTTTAGCCAAGAAAAGAGGAGACTTAGGAGGAAACTGAAGAATGTTTTCTAATATTTGGAAAGTAGACATATGAAAGAATGATTAGACTTTTTCTGCTTGGCCCCCAAGGACAGAACCAGGAATAACTAGCAAATGTTGCAAAAGAGGCAGATTTCAGATCTAAATAAAGGAAATTTTATAATAGTTAAAACTATCTAAAAGTAGAATGGACTGCTTGAAGAAAAAAATAATACATTCCTTCCCAGTAGGAGCTTTCTACCCAAGGCTGTACCACAACTTGTCAGATATAATAATATAAGAGGATCATAGGATTTCAAGTTAGAAAGCTAGATGCCAGAGTCTAACCACCTCTTTTTACACATGAGGAAAATGAGTCCCAGAGAGGTTAAGTACATTGCCCAGGGTCATACAGCTAGTAAATGTCTGAGGCAGATTTTTAACCCAGTTCTCCCTGACTTTCAGTCTAGTGCTTTGTGTATTTCATCATGACATTTCATTCATTTACACCATAGATATCATAAAGAGGATTCTTGTTCAAGTACAGATTGTACTAGATCAGAGGCCCCTTCTAATTCTCTCAGTTTGTAATTCCTGATTCACAAGAAATACAAGGTTTCAGTCCCAACCTCATCATTTACTATGTTTCTATAACAAGGTTTACAAACTATAAAATGGGTACAATAATACTTTGGGGCAGCTAGGTGGCACAGTGGATAGAGTGCCAGGCTTATATTTAGTTCAAGTGTGATCTCAGAGACTTACTAGCTATGTGACCCTGGGCAAATCGCTTAACCCTGTTTGCCTCAGTTTCTCATTTGTAAAATGAGCTGGAGAAGGAAATGGCAAACCATGACAATGTCTCCGTCAAGAAAACTACTATTGAGGTTATGAACAGTTAGATGTCACTGACATGAATGAACAACAATAATAAAATAACAATAATTGTGCTGCCCAACTCATAAAGTTGTATAAATAACAAGTGAGATACTGTACATAAAAACACTTTGTAAATTGTGCTACATTATTCGAAGGTAAAATGTAAATAAGTGATCACTAACAACTTTGAGAGAATCAATTCAAGCCTAATTTTTCTGGTTGTTTCTGGATCAGGACTTAGGAGTAAAAATAGCTTCACTCCACATCATACCTTTGCCTGAGGTTATACAATTTTCTGGTGGGCAAGTTTGTGCCTTGCTATATCACTTAAAATAGTTCAAAAGTGTCCAAATCTTTGGATCTTGCTATGCCATCTATGGTTGGAAAATGGTGAATTTACATATTACTCAGAAGCCCTTGGCTTCATAGAATTTCTATTAAGGATTCTAATACATATTTAAAGAAATCATAATTTTGAGTAATATGAGTTGAGAAATGGTAGACATAAATATCATGTGATATGTGAACTGATTAAAAAAAAAATCTGACCCAAAATATTTCCCTTGCTAGACTATTAACAACGATTCTTGGAATTTCTACAATATCACCTCAAATCAATAGAATTTGTCCTGAAAGAGGCCTTAGAGAGTGTCTAGTCTATGCTGATCATTGTACAGTTGAGGAAAAGGTGGTACAGAAAGATGAGGAGATTTTTAAAGAGCCTTTTTTATGAAGATATTTACTGGATTGGGTCAGGTATTTGTATCTGATTAGCCAACTACTAGACATATTCTGTGAGTAAATGATGGAAAAGAGAAAAGAGGAAGACCTGGAGCATAGAAGGTTGCTGTGGGAAAGGGAGGGGGAGAACTCCAGCTGACATTCAGGAATAAGAGACAGTTGACTGTCTGTGTCCTCTTTGCAAAGGGAGGTTGGGGAAGGGTATGGGTGGTGAAAGGGTATGATAGAGAAAACCTTGCTGAATTTGCTGGTTTTGTATACTAATAAAAACTATAAGACTAAATTGGCTTTAGAATAAATTACTTAATAATCACAGATATAAATGCTGACTGTTCTTTTGCATTTACTGCTCTCTGTCCATTTTGTGACTGAGAAGATATAGTGTTAGGATATTCAATTAACCTGTGCTGTCAGAAAGTGGAGAGCCTTCCCTGTTAGATTTTGGATCTTTCTTGAACTGAAAAGGTCCAAACTCACCCAACAGGACCCCACTCAATCACAAATGTTCTATTATCTATTTTTAGATTACTTGTTGAATTCACAAAGTTTCCTAAACCATCATGTGACAATACAATATTTGTCAATTACAAAGTTTTCACTCCAAAAGGAGAGCTTTATAAAATAAACAGATTCTCAGCTATAAAAATGATCAGAGTACAGTAGGAAGCAAGTCTTAAAATTCCAAATGTTCAATAAGT